>JAOTOM010005164.1:730000-912500 GCA_034440615.1 Ashinkailepas kermadecensis
GCGTCAGTGGCGGCAACGTTGACGGTAACAACGGCAACGACGGTGGCAGCGTCGGCGATGGTGGCGGTAGCGCCAACGTTGATGGTGGTAGCGTCAGTAGCGGTAACGTCGGCAATGGTAGCGAAGCGTCAGTAGCGGTACCACTGTCCGTGAAGACAGTGGTAGGCTATAGGACCTTTGCAGTCGATGCGCCCCTAAACTCCAATAACAATACAAGACAGTGGTAGGGAGTTCGGAGGCTGCTGTGGCGGCAGCGGCCACAGCGGCGGCAATGGTAGCGACGGAGGTGGCGAGAATGGAAACTCTGCCACACCCCAGACACTGACATTATTTAACACAAACCAAAAGAGCCCTTCATATCGCACAGGTGAGTGGGTACTCCGGGAAATCGTATTTAACAACATCAAATCAACGGCATGCAGGAACGCACAACTAATAATTTACTACAAAAGCAAAAAAAGGTCAATCTTGTCATGAGAAATAACACGGTGAAGGAGCCAAGAATTAAATCAACCAATATAGTTTATGAATATAACTGCTCAGATGAAGGTTGAAAACTTCAAATTCCCTCAGTAAGCAACATTGGACACACCAGAACATCGCTGTCGCGACGCCTGACTTGTCACTTGCAGTCGGGCACTGCACACCAGCATGCACAGGACAAGCACCACCGACACATCACTAGACAAGAGCTGGTACAAAACACAAACATCATCGCACACATACGAGACAAGAGGAGACTACGCGTCACGGAAGCCATCCTCATCCGCGAACGACTCCCCACTCTAAACACCCAACGTGACTGTCAGGAGTCAAGGTATCCTCACACTATGTGATGGATTTCTAGGCCTCCGTCCAAGCGCTTAGTGCGCTTGCGCTTTTGTGACGTTGTTTGTTTTTCAGGTTGTATGTGTGTTTATACTGTACTCGTATCTATAAGTGAAAGTACATTTCGCAGGTAGTACGATAATTATATATGATATTAAGCAGTGTGAACGATGTAATTGTATATTTCGCTACCTTTCTGATTAAAAGCTTGAGAATGTTTTCTGTTAGGACGAACCGTCGCGCAATAAATGACAATAATCGGCGATCTGATTTACCAACTGAACGAATGAGGAAAACGAACAGTAAGGGAACTCGAAAGAACACAAAATAGAGCAATGAATGCTAGATATGCTTTCAGCTTCAACAATATATATATATATATATATATATATATATATATATATATATATATATATATATATACATACATACACATATATCCAGTTGTTACCAGAAAGGTAAGTGGAGCCATTACACAACCTATCCCCGAATTATATGAAAATAGCACACCAGAAGTGGCATATCATGATAAGAACAAGGGCACGTCATTCACCAAAAACACATAAAATCGTTGTACCTGATTACTTGCTCATTATTGCCACGTCATTTGGGGTCATTGACACCCAAAGCTCTGCATCACACTACTTCCATTCATCTAAATCACAGACATTTCCGCCAGCGCCTGTTAGAAGCGTTTGGCTACGTGACGCAGATCACAGCGCACGCCACTGCCGCTTATACTGACGCCAGCGGCAGCTTACCATCAGCGTGCCGCTGCAGTACAGGACGGGCCACTGCCGCTTATACTGACGCCAGCGGCAGCTTACCATCAGCGTGCCGCTGCAGTACAGGACGGGCCACTGCCGCTTATACTGACGCCAGCGGCAGTTTACCATCAGCATGCCGCTGCAGTACAGGGCGGGCCACTGCCGCTTATACTGACGCCAGCGGCAGCTTACCATCAGCGTGCCGCTGCAGTACAGGGCGGGCCACTGCCGCTTATACTGACGCCAGCGGCAGCTTACCATCAGCGTGCCGCTGCAGTACAGGGCGGGCCACTGCCGCTTATACTGACGCCAGCGGCAGCTTACCATCAGCGTGCCACTGCAGTACAGGACGGGCCACTGCCGCTTATACTGACGCCAGCGGCAGCTTGCCATCAGCGTGCCGCTGCAGTACAGGGCGGGCCACTGCCGCTTATACTGACGCCAGCGGCAGCTTACCATCAGCGTGCCACTGCAGTACGGGGCGGGCCACTGCCGCTTATACTGACGCCAGCGGCAGCTTACCATCAGCGTGCCACTGCAGTACAGGACGGGCCACTGCCGCTTATACTGACACCAGCGGCAGCTTACCATCAGCATGCCACTGCAGTACAGGACGGGCCACTGCCGCTTATACTGACGCCAGCGGCAGCTTACCATCAGCGTGCCACTGCAGTACAGGGCGGGCCACTGCCGCTTATACTGACGCCAGCGGCAGCTTACCATCAGCGTGCCACTGCAGTACAGGGCGGGCCACTGCCGCTTATACTGACGCCAGCGGCAGCTTACCATCAGCGTGCCACTGCAGTACAGGGCGGGCCACTGCCGCTTATACTGACGCCAGCGGCAGCTTACCATCAGCGTGCCACTGCAGTACAGGGACGGGCCACTGCCGCTTATACTGACGCCAGCGGCAGCTTACCATCAGCGTGCCACTGCAGTACAGGACGGGCCACTGCCGCTTATACTGACGCCAGCGGCAGCTTACCATCAGCGTGCCACTGCAGTACAGGGCGGGCCACTGCCGCTTATACTGACGCCAGCGGCAGTTGGACACGCTTTCTACCATCAGCGTGCCACTGCAGTACAGGACGGGCCACTGCCGCTTATACTGACGCCAGCGGCAGCTTACCATCAGCGTGCCACTGCAGTACAGGGCGGGCCACTGCCGCTTATACTGACGCCAGCGGCAGCTTACCATCAGCGTGCCACTGCAGTACAGGGCGGGCCACTGCCGCTTATACTGACGCCAGCGGCAGCTTACCATCAGCATGCCACTGCAGTACAGGACGGGCCACTGCCGCTTATACTGACGCCAGCGGCAGCTTACCATCAGCGTGCCACTGCAGTACAGGGCGGGCCACTGCCGCTTATACTGACGCCAGCGGCAGCTTACCATCAGCATGCCACTGCAGTACAGGGCGGGCCACTGCCGCTTATACTGACGCCAGCGGCAGCTTACCATCAGCGTGCCACTGCAGTACAGGACGGGCCACTGCCGCTTATACTGACGCCAGCGGCAGCTTACCATCAGCGTGTCATTACAGTCTGGGCGGGGCTTAATGGGCAGTAAGAGGATCTGCGACGTTCGAGACTAACTGGGGTCGGTAGCAGCCAGGAACACGGTGAGGGGAGGGAAACGAGCGGTCGGTGGTTTATTTCTTGTGAAGAGCACCAATGATCATAATGTAGACTTGGAAAAATATTAGGGATTTCCCGCAAACGTACAAGGTATGGTATCATGTCTAGCGGTAGGTGCCCAGTGGGATAGCCAGGATTTGGTCGCGGGGTGGGGACGAACATCTGAAGAGGGCCCGTCTACCTACATACATATACATATCACTTCATTTTACAAGGGCCCTTCAGTCAGCTGACATAGCTCCCACTGTATGATAGAGTTCTGGTGCAGTGATGAATCATCGGGAATCGGGGAGGGGTTATTGTTGCCTGAAACGAAAATGAAATGGAAGTGGAAGTTAAGACCGAAGTGGAAGTGTTCTTGAACAAGTAGAACGTTATTCATCGCATCGATATTTATAAATTTGTTGAATGTTGTGTGGTGCTGTATGTTTCGAACAACTGTCGAACCTTGATAATAGCCTAAGTTGGTTGAAACGTCGGAATAAATGTTAACATTTGGTGATATTTTGCATAGATATACAGCATGTAACCGAAAAACGATCCCAACACACGAAGACACACAGAGAAAGGTTATAAACACCGAATATGCTGTCGTATTCAACCAAGTATGCATCAGAGAGAATCTAACAGGCATATATATAAATATATATATATATATATATATATATATATATATATATATATATATACATATATATATGCATATATATATACATATATATATATATATATATATATATATATATATACATACATATATATGCATATATATATACATATATATATATATGCATATATATATATATATATATATATATATATATATATATATATATATATATATATATATATATATATATATGTATTTACCGCCGCCGCCGAGGTGTCGGTGGCTGACCTTCCCAGTCCTAGGCAGCATTTATGGCGCTCAAGGATAACTCATCTCTGATGCTGGCCCTGAATATTCTTTCCACCCATCGACAGTTCTCAGGGACTCTCTTTAGTCGTCAGGAGGACCTGATCCCTCAGTTTCCCATCCAAAAGCTCAGGAACATCCCAGTTCAATCCTCTCTGACTCTCAGGGGATCTATTAATCTGCCAGGAGCCCTCTTCAACTTGCATGAGCCATTTCCAGTCCTCAATCATGTACTCCACTTCTTTCTTCGCGAAGCCGAGTGACGTCACGGTATCAGCCGGTACACCAGCTGACGTCACAGCCGACTCACTGGCTGACGTCACAGCACCTACCTGCTCACCGTCTGACGTCACATCCGCCTGCTCACCGAAGTCGACGCCGCATCATCCGCCAGCACGCCGTCTGACGTCCTGGCTGACGTCACGGCATCTGTCGGCTCACCAACGGCGACTTCGCGACGTCACAACCGACTCACTGACTGACGTCACAGCAACCTCAGCCGACCCACTGGCTGACTGCAACTTCAGCCGACCCACTGGCTGACGCCTCTTCAACAGGCTCATCGTCTGACGTCCTGGCTGACGTCACGGCATCTGCCGGCTCACCAACGTCGACTTCGCGGCGTTAGCCGACTCACTGGCTGACGTCGCTGCGTCAGCCGACTCACTGGCTGACGTCACATCCGCCTGCTCACCGAAGTCGACGCCGCATCATCCGCCAGCACGCCGTCCGACGTCCTGGCTGACGTCACGACATCTGCTGGCTCACCGTCTGACGTCACAGCCGACCCAAAGGCTGACGTCACGGTATCAGCCGGTACACCAGCTGACGTCACAGCCGACTCACTGGCTGACGTCACAGCACCTACAGGCTCACCGTCCGACGTCCTGGCTGACGTCACGGCATCTGCCGGCTCACCAACGGTGACTTCGCGACGTCACAGCCGACTCACTGGCTGACGTCACAGCAACCTCAGCCGACCCACTGGCTGCCGCAGCAACCTCAGCCGACCCACTGGCTGACTGCAACTTCCGCCGACAGATGGCAACGTGCTATCGTGTGGAGTGTGCGTTTAGCCACTCCATACCTGTAGCGGGTCGCAACAGCGGCACACCGGCGAGCTAGAGTGATGGCCAAAGCATTGCGCCACGTTTACCGTGATGGCCCAAACGCTGCGCCACATTTGCCGTCATGGCCCAAACGCCGCTCCACATTCGCCCCGTCGGGGCGGCACGCAACGCGTCGTTAAATTAGCGAAGGATGCGGTTATAAGCCAACTTCCTGAGCAACGGTAGAGAAAATGATAACAAAAGTACACTTAATCGATGTCAACCAAGTTTATAAATCCATACCTGAAACTGACGACATGCTCACGCCGCACAACTAATAAATAATCACAACACATCCCACGAGTAGGACGCTCGTGCACCGACTGATTTGTTGCCTGCCGCGTACTGGGATATAGGTTTCGGAATATTAAATGGTTTAAGGAACATTATACTAAAACAATGAGTCTAAAATCGTTTTATTCTCACCACCAAGAAACAAGTTTTGTCAATGAAAAAGTTCAGAAAATTGAGTGAAATCAATTATTGTTAATAATAAATGTTCTTTGATGTACTTTTTTAGTTCATGTCTGGAATGTTTAGTTGAAGCAAGGAATGACTTGGAAGGATGTAAAGCGACTATACGGGAGAGCAAATTGCCGCTGTAAAACCGACTACTGTATCCATTGGAAGGTCCTGCCATCTGTTGATACAGAGGAAAGCTTCCGTTACTGCCTTGAGCATACTTTCAAGCATCTACTGCCGCGTTCTTTGTCACGTTCCGTCCAGGAATTCCGTGGACTCTGACGTCATCTGTCGTTCTTTGTCCATTCCGCACGAATTCCGCGGCCAGATTTCGTGGATTCCCCGGGGAACGCGCGGACTGAAAAAAAGCTGTCCAGCCAGGTTCTGTGCGGTTTCTTCCAAGATGGCGACGCACATTGGAAGTGATGTGCGGGCCAAGGAAGACATTGCAAATTCGCAAGTAACGTTGTAGAGTGGATTACGATTGGGCTAGATTGTGCGAAGTTGTCACTAATAAATGCCATGTTCCCACCGGCGAGGGTTTTCCGTTGCAGTGTGGTCAAATTCTCAACTGTTGAGGTGAAACAGCAATAAGCTAGACACTACCTTCAGAAACTTCTTTTTCCGATTATTTGCATCTCCACCCAGTAAACTTGCCGATGTTGATCCGCTGTCCGCACGTGTCGGGGCGAGCTCGACATCTCGTAAACGGTATGCCGACATCGGACCGCTCTCGGCATACTGATCTGGAATATCAACATATGTCGGGTTGAATTCGGTATATCAATAGCGGCCGGCTGACGTCAGGCCGTTGTCAGACATCCCACCACCCAGCCGACAGCGGGCCCCAAGCGTCCTGACAGCAGCCTGGCAGCGGTCCCACGTTGGCTGGGTTTCGGCTGCATATCGGCTTGGCGGACATTCCACTCCTCAGCCGACAGCGGGCCACTCGCGTCCAGATAGCGGAACGACGTCGGTCCGCTGTCGGCATGTTCACTGTGCAATGACCAATGCAAATTTCATCCCTGCCCTTGACATGCCTGTCATAGCCTGCCCTGGACATGTCTGACATTCATATACCTAGAACACGAGCCATCTCAGAATAGTTTTGCATTTTTATCCTTTTTATTGTTGACACATGAGCATTAAATTAGGCATCAGTGGCCAATAACAATAAGATCATAGTTCGGAGCTTTGTATAATTACTGGTGTTGCCAACAAGTGGTTCAACCACATTGCTTTAATGTAACAGCATGCAATGAATGCTAATCATACGAATTAGTAGGAAGGTTTGTGAACAGCGACACAAATGGCTCACATAAGTAATCCGGCGCGAAATTTCACAGAACGTTCCGTGGCTGCAGCCCACGAAATATTATACGTCACAGTCCACGGAATCCGCGGAATGAAGGAGACAAAGAACGCACACTAAAGGCGGCGATTATTCCGCCTTGTTGAGAGCACGCCAACTATTGCTGAACTTCTTGATGTTTGGATCTTGGACGTTGCGGTTTTGGACCTTCGGTCTTTGGACTTTTACGATCCTTGGATATTCGGTTTTTGGACTTTATTTACTTTGGACCTTCGTTGTTTGGACTTTATGATTCCTGGACTTTACGTTCTTGGACTTTTTGTAATTGGACTTTTCGTCTTTCGATGTTGGTGTTTTGGATGTTTCGATACGGATCCTTTTATTTGGGTTAGCAAATAGAGCAGAACTTATTCTAAATTTCACCGTTCCAGTTGCGATTCATTGCAGATACCGAATGACTTTACTTGAATTGTATAATTAAATGTTTATATGATGACTGATTTATGTGACCTTTTGAATTTCAGGTAAAATGTTATTTTTAATCCAAAAAGTTGGAAAGTACTCCTGCGCACTGAAAACCTTCCAGCTCTTCGTATTTCCTTTCCGGTGTACAGCCCCCAGCAGGTGCTATCGTTGCGGTAGATCCTACGGTTTCGCAATGGTATGATTGTGCTTGGTTTATTATTTCACTCATATTTGAACTGCAGAAGTCCCGGATCGTACAGCTATGAGTGACCGTGCAGCGGGCATACTTTGATGAAGTTGTCATCTGTTTGGTTCCTGGTCGGCGCGACGTGTATTGTGCATGTTACCTGGTATTTGTGTTTTCAAGAAATTGTTCGCGTTTCCAACATGCTTGCACATTCAATGGAAACCTTGGAAGATGATTAGTCCAGTGTTTGTTGCTGTGTCAGATGCTGTATTTGTATCGGCCTTGGAAGTGCCAATTTCTGTTTAATTCTTTTAAAAGTAGGGGAAGAGTAAGGGGAAGTATCTGAACATGTTGTTTCCTGAACACTGACCTTTGGTCATCTCCCACATCATGTTCAGTGCATAAATAACAAAAAGATGGTGGTATTCATAAATGATGGACCTGTCTACCAAAATATGAAAGTCTGATCACATAATTATACCTATTCTTTGTGTATGGAGGTTGCAAAGTTCGGCTTTCTTTACCTTTTGGCCGAGACATACTGCCAACGTTAGTGATTTGTAAAGAGGTATACAGTATGCTGTTTTACAGCGGCAATTTGCTCTCACGTCTAGTTGCTTTTGATCCTTCCAAGTCATTCCTGGCTTCAACTGAAACATTCCAGACATGATCTAAAAAAGTACATCGGAGAACATTTATTATAAATAGGAATTGGTTTCAATCAATTTTCCCAGCTTTTTTGTTGACAAAAATTATTGCTTGGTGATGGGAATGAAAATATTTTACACATTTTTTTCAGTATAATTTTCCTTAAACCACTTAATATTCTGAAACCCAACTCCCAATAGACGGCAGGTAACAATTCAGTCGGTGCACCAGCGTCCTACCCGTGGGGTGTGTTGTGAATATTTATTAGTTGTGCGTTGTGAGCATATCGGAAGTATCAGGTATGGATTTATAAACTTGGTTGACATCTATTAAATATACTTTTGCTCTCATTTTCTCTACCAATTTGCAGGAAGATTGCTTATAACCACACCCCTCGCTAATTTAACCATAGCGCCAATTTATCATCTGGCAGTCATTCGTCAGCTGCCAGATACTGTAGAGCTGAGTGAAGTCTATGCAAATCATAAAGCGTATTGCAATTTGCTGATGTTCGTAAGTTTAATTTTGCTTATTTCAGCAGTGTCGATAGTAAAACAAATTTCGTTATTATACCTGATGTGATAATTATATTTGGTGGTCGCTTTGAATTTATGCAGATAATTATGCCAGGTTTTCTCCCTCTATCTTGTTCCTGAGACCACGTGACCCGAGAGCAAAAAGCCGCTGTAAAACCGCGTAGTGACGTCAGGAGTCCGGGAAGTGACGTCGCCGGAGTTGGGTTGGGTTAATTTAGGTTGGGTTGGGTTGGGTTAATTTAGGTTAGGTTATGTTAGTGCCCATCATCGACACCCGACTCCTGTGACGTCACTTCCCTGACTCCTGTGACATCACTGTACACCTCTTTACAAATCACTAACTTTGGCAGTATATGTCGGCCAGAAGGTAAAGATTACCCAAAGTTCACAGGAACCATTTTAGACTTCCAAGAGCAGTTGGCTGAAGGAAACCATAAGGAAGTGACTGAACAACATTTTCATGTTCAGAATATTTGGCACTAAATGATCACGCTTTGGTTGAAGCGCCCTTAAACCCAAATATCTAGCATGTTCAGAATATGGCACACCACTATAAAATAATCATCTGTTTTAAAGTTGATTATTTTAACTTGAAATAATCAATGCTCTTTGCAAGTGTTTAGAGGATTTGCATTGAAAGGAGCTGTTTGAATATGGATAGCTTGTTCATTTTTGTGTTCAGTAAGTACAGTACAATTAATAGTTCAGCCATACAGAAGCAGCAGTAGAGCTATTTGTTGCATAATGCCTTAAGTGTTCAGAACCCCCCCCTTCCCCTATGACTTCTATTGTGGTATTTATGTGCAATTAGTGCGTATTCACAATATGCAAGTGATACATGAGATTTTCACACTTAATAAGAACCAACCTTAATTGATAATAAGAACCTTAACTTAATAGCCCATCCAGGTTAAGTCTGTAAAGGGAGTCCAGGTTAAGTCTGTAAACCTGCCATGTTAAATTTGGAAATCAATTGGTACAATTGATGACATCACAAGCAAGATACAGGGTGCTGCATGACCACTGCAGTCGATGTGCCCATAAACCCCAATAAACAAACAAGCAAGATATGAAAAATGTGGTACAATATAAACAGTATTTCATGAGTTAATGCTGCCAACATTTACATACCTTGATGGGATTGTCCGGGCTGTGGCTCGTCTGCTTGTACTTTGATCAGAGTGGGAAACTTACTTTCCGGGTTGGGAGTCTGAGTGCATACTGATTTCTTCTGGAGTACATTTTCATGGACATTATTTTTTGGGTAAATTTTTCTTAAAAGGTGTTTTGAAATTTGGTTTTGGAATACCATGTTTATGAACGTGATTTGGAAGATGTGATGCTTGTTTTCTCCATAAATGCTTGCTTCTCGGTTAATCTTAGAGATAATTTATATAATGTGCCATATATGACACACTGCTGTTCTTTGTTCAATCATTTATCCATCCCTCACCTGGCACTTCTCAGACGTGATTAAAGGGACATTCAACACTTCATGCAGTTGATTGAACACCTTTCACATCAAAAATGCTTAAATTCTGCCTCTGCCACTAGATGACACCATTACTATACCACCAGAATGCCAAAAAAAACTAAACAGACTGCACAGCTCAGTCGGCTTCTGCTCGGTCTCGTCTTGCCTCACGACTTCCAACAAATAGTATGATAATTAAATAGGAAAACCTAACCTAACGTAATACAATCTACTTTTATCTAAACTAATATAAACTCTTAATATTTTAATAAAAAAACAAGCGTAATGTTTATCGTGACGGACCCCAAAGTGATTTTACAAGCACTTTGGGACCCAAAGCACTTTACAAGTGCTTCTGCTCAGTCTCGTCTTTCCTCACGACTTCCAACAAGAAGTATGATAATTAATAATTAAATAGGAAAACCTAACCTAACATAATACAATCTACTCTTATCTAAACTAATATAAACTCGTAATTTTAAAACAATCGTAATATTTATCGTGACGTCCGTACATCACAGCCCCAAGCCATGCTGTAGTTTTTTTTGCATTCTGGTGAGATAGTAATGGTGTGTCATCTATGTGGCAGAGGTGGAAATGAAGCATTTTTACATGGAAAAGTGTTGAATCAACTGCGTGAAGTGTTGAATGTCCCTTTAATGACGTCTGAGAAGTGCCAGGTGAGGGATGGATAAATTATGGAACAAAGAACAGCAGTGTGGCATATATGGTGCATTATAGAAATCATCACTAAGATTAACCGAGAAGCAAGCATTTACGGAGAAAACGAGTGATCGCATCTTCCGAATCATGTTCATAAACATCACATTCCAAGATAAAAATCGTAAAATTCCCAATACACCTTTTAAGAAAAAAAACGATTTTTTTGATGCATGGAATCTGTTTACCAGTAACTGACTGGAAAAACCTAAATCAGTACCTACATAATATGCATAAGTAATATCATTATCATTTTTGGACAAATCAAGTGCTAAAACACAAACCAAGAAGTGAACAATGGATGGCACCGCCTGGCAGTGACCCGTAATAATCAGCACTGTTTTGTTTCTCATAACTCACAGGAGAAATGTGCTTTCCTTTCACTGTCGGTCTCAGTACAGGGCTAGCCATATGACAAACAAGCAAAAATACTTCACACTTCACCCTCAGCTCAGAGCGCATACCTACCTACTCAGCCAATTTCCCACTTAATATGAACACAACTCCGCTACCGCACACGCCACAGGCAGGTGACAGATTTCAGAACAGAAAATGCTAACCAGCCAATTCTGATCGGTGGACTCCAGAGAACGTCTCTTAAAACTGTCAAACTTTCCCACTATATGGGTGGCAGGAACACAGGTTTTCCAAGACATGGCTCCAGAGCCGGAGAAGTGTTCTCAGTGTGCATGCGCACCATCTTGCAAATTGCTGTTGGCGTGTTGGAAATTCCGGTGGTTGAGATCGATGGAGTGTGTGAGGCTGTGGTCTGGCTGCTGACTGCTACAAAAGTGATTAGTTTGAGTGGTGACCGTAAGTGGAATAACCAGCATTTGTTTGGGTGTTCTGTTTTTATTGATATCTTTGTTCCCACATTTGTGTCAGAGTACATGTGAAGCTAATCCTATCCAGTATGAACCCGGAGTGCAAAAATGTTTTCAGAGGAAAAATCTCTTGAGAAGTGCCTTAATTCCCATCCTGGTGGGAATTATAGTAATGTAATATATTTTATATTATATATATATATATATTATAGATAATGTATCCTAACCAGAAAACTAGAATGGTTCCAAACAAACTGGCCAAAGGGGACCAGTGGTCTAGGGTAAGATGCTCGTCTCACAATCAAAGATTGTGGGTTCGAGTCTCACCTGTCGCTGCTATATGACTAACGGTTGACGTGTCGTAAAACCAATAACCAACCAAACTGGCCACAAAATTTTGCTTGCTGTTAACTCTGTGCTGGCCGTAACGATCGCATGATGGGTCCGTACTACCGACCGTAACGACAGCAAGCACGGTCTGTACCAGCTGTAGCGAGCATACATATGAACGGTCTACCTACCGTTTGGCAGGGGAAGGGAAGGTGTTGGGTGTTAGCCCCTGTCGCTACTCTTCGCCCGCGATCAATCGGCGTGAGAGATTGGCGACGCTACATGACTCAACGGTCGACGTGTCGTAAAACCAATAACCAACCAAGGCAGTGGAACGTACATGCTTTCTGTATGTACGGGCGGTGCCGGGTGGAGTGGAGGCCAATTGTGACCTCATTTGACCCTGAAGACATTTACCTGGGGTCTTCAGGGTTAAATGTATGCTGCAGCAAGTTCACTACAGCTGCAATTCCTCCAAATTTTGTGCTTCTAGTTTCAGATCTTAGGTGCCCGAATCCCCCCCATGAACATTATGTGAGAGGCATGTTGACCGGGTATCTTCTGCACTTCCTACGGTAGCGTTGCTTGCACTGGAAATGTAACAGAATTTGGTGCATACAGAACCGGGCTGTTGAAATAAACAACTTGAACTGGATATGGATGCAATCAGGAAGATCATGATTGTGTTTTTGCGAAAAGAAAAGTAATCATTTCCAGGGAAATGATTGTGAATGATCAATTCTGGTCGAAGCACCCTAAAGCCCAAATAACTAACTAACCAGGGAAAATGAGTGGTTTAATCGTCTTCCATGTTGAAATACATCCTATTAAAAAATACATTCTATTAAAAAATTCCAAGGTATAAAATTTTACCTTCATCTCCAATAATACTGATACCATAACCCTAGCAAAGACACTAGGTGGTTTTACAGTGGCAATTTGCTCTCCCATCTAGTTGCTTTAGACCCTTCCAAGCAATTTTTGGCTTCAACTAATACATTCCAGATATGCACTAAAATATAGCATGCAGCATTTATTATTAAGAAGAATTGGTTTCAATTAATTTTCCACCTTTTTCATTGACCACAATTATTGTTTGGTGGTGGAAAGAAAACAGTGTTAGACAGAGTATCCAGTACAATTTTAATCAACCATTTCATATTCTGGAACCCATACCCCAATATGCGAATCAGTTGTTACACGAGCATCCTACTCATGAGTTGTGCTCTGAATATTTATCATTTGTGAGGTGTGAGCATGTCACGAGTATCAGGTATGGATGTATTAACTTGGATGGTATCAATTTAAATATACCTTTGTTGTTATCTTATCCACTGTTGCTCAGAAATTTGACTTATTACCATAGGGGCCCCGGTAGCTCAGTTGGTAGAGCGTCGGGCTCTTGATCGCAAGATTGTGGATCCAAATCTTGCAACCAACGGAATTTACAGAGTCCGCCCGTGGCCAATCGGCGTGAGAGATTGGCGATGCCATATGACCTGGCGGTTGAATGTGTTTTAAAAGAACCCAAGGAAACTACTTAATACCATAGCCTTCACCAATTTACCATGGTGCCAATTTGTCATTTGGCAGTCATGTGTTGGCTGCCAGATTCCAGTCATTAAAAAAATCAAAAAGCATGTTTGCTAGTGTTTGTAAGTTTAATTAGACTTATTTCAACAGCATCAATAGTAAAACCTTTTTTGTTGGAACTGCCATGGGAATTTGAATCGGCGATCTTGCTCCATAGCCGCATGGCCTTGGAGCAAAAAGCTGCTGACATCACAACAAACCACATCCATAATGTCAAAGAATCGTGGGCACTGTATGACCAACACAGTCGATGCGCCCGTAAGCCCAAATAACCAACCAATGTCAAAGAATCTATCTACCAGCATCCCACTCGCTCATCAATGTCTATCTTACGTATCCAGCCCTATTCAACACGTGCACCACTCGGCACATTTTCCAATCCTGTGGCCCACCTGTGAAACAGTGTGGGTGGTGCCATTAGCTGTGATCATGCATACAATGAGTTGAGTCACCTAATAAATAAACAGACAGGCCTATTCATTTTGTCCTGCATAACACATGTCGCTTGAGTGACCTAATAAAAGTCAACTCCATCGATGCCTGCTTCTAAGGGGCCTGTACAGTGCACACCTACTTAGCATATATCCTATCCCATCCACCACTAGAACTAGAAAACAAGATTTTCCAGCCTAAAAGTTGTCCACCCTATTTTTAAGTACATCCAATGAGGAACTTCCACAACACCAGCAGGCAGTCCATTCCACTGAACAACAATTGTTTGACAGAATACCTGTTATTGCTTAACTGACTACACCTTATTTTTATAAACAGGATTGATGACCCATGTGTGATAGTCTAAATGGAAAGGCAACATTCAGATTGACTTCATCTAGCCCTTCAGTGATTTTATACATTTCAATCATATCACCCCTTAATCTCCTATACTTTGGTGAGTACATATCTAATGTCATGTGCCTTTCCCCATATTCTCAATTACCTAGTCCACTGGTGAGTCTAGTGGCTTTGTGCTGCACTTTTTTCCAGCATAGCTATATCTTTCTCTAAGTAACAAAATATTCCAAATCACAGTAACGTGAAATCGACCATGCATCATGGTGCTTTCCCCACCCGTAAATCAACCTTCTTTTTTTGAAATTTTTAGCTCTGAATTTTCTTGCATTTTTATATCTTATGGGTAGGGTGGAGCAAGAAGTGTTGTTGCCCTCATAATAACTGCTTACTTGCACCAAAATCTTCAATTTTAGCCTTAATGGAAAATATGTGTAATGGGCAATAATAAGTCATCAAAAATTAAGAAATTTGGTATTTAAAAAAATCCTCTGCATATCCCTAAGGATAAGCAAACTCTGAAAGTTGCATTCAAATATCTTTTTCCATTAAAGTGTGATGACTGGTTGAACTTTGTTGGATGTGACATCACTTGACCTTCATTAACTCGTGGACCATAGATAACCTGACCTCAAAATTTTCACACGTGCCAAATTGATGAGAGGATGCATCCTAATTTTTTGCTTTGCTGATGTGCACCATTTTCCACCACTATCTGTGGAAAACCTTGGACGATAAGTTAATTTCTTATATTGTCGATTTATCTGGTAGACCTCTACCAGTCTTCCTTTGTTCCCCACAATCTATATTTCCTCTTTAGATGCCCTGACCCACATTGTACACTTCATTTTCATGCTGAATTTCTCCAATTAGTCTGTTGCTGGGGATATGTAACTACTGTCAGTGTCTGGTGCCTGATCATGCAGTTGGATCACAGCCTTGCTATTTTTCCATTATATGTCAGTGATCAAAGTTTTAGAATATCTCATCTGTCATGTATCCATGATATGGAAAACTCATTCATCCACAGTGATCGTTAAAGTGAGAAACAAAATACTTTATAAGCGATTGTAACATGCTCTGTGATGGCCAAAAGCTAAACTATGAGTGTTGGTGCTATATGACCGGTGCAGTCCATGTGCCCTTTGAGCCGAAATGACTAATTATTCTGGGGTGGTTACACCGTTGGAAAAATGGCCATTTTTTGGACATTTGGCTGTCCAAAGAATTATACACTCCCAAAAATATCCACTCCTTGGGCTGCCAACTACCAGATGAAGAGCTAATGCATAACAAGAAATCCCAACTAGTGCTGCCACTATCAAATAATGATAATTGTTAACATAGCCTACAGAGCAGCACGCTCAATGGACTATATGGTGATCTTTGGCTAGTAGTGAGAATGAGATCCACCAGTTCTAATAATCTTCATCTTGTGTAATCATTTTGGGTCCTTGGCATGTCAACTTGGCAACATTATTGAGAAAAATGTACATTTGTTATTTCAGCTGATCACCAGGGCTGCAGAAACATTCAAAGAGAATGCAAGGAAAAGAACAGAAGATGAGATGCCTGTTAGAGTTAAAGAATGACAGGATACCAGCAGAATGGAAGCTAAAGTTGGGATCACTATGCATATGACCACAACAGTGAATATATAAAAATATAATGGTGCAAATCAAGTGTATACTGGTGCAAGTGTAATTGCCTAGTACAAGTGAATAAACAAACATTCATGCCTTCATTTGCTTACTTTCCATTCACAAAAATGCCCTGACCAGAAGTGCTCTGAAGAATGCAAGACCAAAAGTAGAAAGAGAACTGGAGTAGGCAGTACACAACTCGCAACTAGATAGGCATAAAGGGAATGATTTTCTGAATATCTCAGTAGGTGCAAGTCATGCTTTGGCATGGCAGTTTTTTATGAGGTGGGAGGCAAAAAAAAAATTGTACTCTGTCAAATAGGATGGGTGCACCCAACAATATCCTGAAACACTTCATAAGTGCACAATCAATGTGCATGAATGCATGCTTAGGTGCACTGGAGTGACACCAAACCAATAGGAGTAAAAAATAATGTATTCCGACACCAAAATAAGCAACTAGCCCTTGATTCCAAAGCATTTGTATGCTGAAAATGATTGTTTTCAGCAGCCTTCAAAATGTATAAAATCATACAATTCTGTCCAAACAAGAACAGTGAGAAAGCTTTGTCCATTACAGGGCCACCCATTAATGAAGACCCTAGGTAGGTATGCCACTGGGTGCATATGCACTTGCATGTTGATGTGGCTGCAGATGTTCCTAGGTAAAACTTACCTACCTATATTTGCACCAAGTACCTACCTAGTAGGTAGGTACGTACTACGTAACCTACCTACATCCATGCAATGTATCTATAGGTAAGGCATCGCAATATTATCATAGTTCACCCTTTCACACCAACGACAATGAGAGGCATTCAATTTGAACAATTCAATTGAGCCTAATTTCTTACGTAGGACGACACCCACCGACGGGTCCATCAATCATCCAAATACCTACATCCCAACACCAGCGCACTGCACAACTAAATTTTCCACAAGATCTGGACTTCCAATATTCATCTCTGGACTTCCAAATTCAAACATGAAGTAATGCCTCTTCCAATGAAGGAAGCCTGCATGCGTCGCCTGGCTAGTAAAGAAAACTACCACTCTCCGGGACGGATTGGAAAATTAGAGGCTCTTGGCCGGGGTGAATCATGCCTCTCCAGCTCCCACTCTTTTGGGAGCTTTTTAAACTACTCCGAAGAAAGACAATTAATAATTAGCCTTTGAATGCTTCCTGAAAGATTGGGATGTTCTACATCAGCTTACGGAAAAGAAAAGGTGTATTTCTGAGTTTTGAAGCAAGCGCAGCCGATCTAAATAAAAGATATCAGGTAAAATTTACGCGTTAAAATTAGCCAGATCCGTCCAAGACATTCTCCAAACATGTGAAGACTTTGTGGCAAAATAGACCACCAGATAACCAGAAATTTCGTTGTCTTTTGATTTCATGACATACATTGCTTCAGAGCGCCACATATTCGTGACACAAATACTGTTTATGCAACTCGGACACAGAGAGTCTACAACTCCGCAAAAATAAAATTTGACCACGAAATATGTAACGTCACAGTCCACGGAATCCGCGATATCGACGAGACAAAGAACGCACCCATAGTTCCTCGCAGGCTATGCAAATTGTCCATATCCGCCGCACTAAATACCATTAACCACAATTTCCAAATTATTCTGCTGCGTGGTGGTTACTCCTTGGTTACTTCCTTCCATTGCGTTTCGATCAGGTGAGGTAAGGTTGGGTCCATTGTTCTTTCGGTTTTTGTCTGGTTGCGAATTACAAGAAAATCTGGTGCTGTAGTTCCTCATTCCTTGGACTTTGTTTTTTAATGCAATGTTTATGAATGTGCTGAACATGATTTGACCACTCGTCTCCTCTGCAAATGCATGCTTTTCACTTGCGAGGGAAAATAACACCCAAAAAAGGGCTTGAAGTTGGGTAATTACTAATATAGCTTAAAAAGTAGTGTTCACAATAACAAAAGAAGATGGCGCATAGCCTAACTTCACCTCCCATAACCTTCCATGCATACATTTTTTTCTCTAAAAATTTCCAAACAATTTTGTTTCTCAAATTTCAAAAGGAAAGACCCAACATATGATAGCCTGAAATGTTTTTGAAAAAATAACTTTTTTTGACAAATTTCCCCCACGTTTTTATCAAAACCTATCAAAGCCTACCCTAACAACCTAACCAAACTTTACCCCTTTGTATGCTTCATGGAGGTAAAATATGTAAATTTGTGTTTTAAGGTGTTTTATGAAATCTTGGCATTTTCCTTCAAATGCAATGTTTACCAATGTGACTAAGATGATGGGAGCACTATTTTTGTGCAAATGCTTACTTCTCAGATTGCGAGCAAAATAACACCAATAATGGGCTATGAGTTATGTAGCATGGCATAAAAAGAAATGTTTAAAAAATAAAATATATGCAACATAACCTAGCCTAACCTCCCTTGGAGAAAAAAGTATTAAAAAAATGCAAAGAAATTTGTTCTTGGAAAAATTTTATAAATTTAAAAACCTAACCAAACCTAACCTGACCTAACATTAGCTGCTTTTGAAGAAAAAAATAACTTCAATTCTTAAAAGAATCCAAAAATTTTCCAACTTAAAAAACTGAACAAACCTAACCTAACCAAACCTAACTCATTTGCTTGCTTCATGGAGGAAAATGTGTATAAAACTTGTCTTGTTGCCACCTTAAAGCATAAAAATACCAGTAAAATGTGTATAAAACTTGCCTTGTTGTTAGTTTATACTGCAATAATACCCAAACTTCTCAGCTAGGCTGTGGACAAATCTTGCCAAGATTCTTGGCACTGCTGCTAACAGGACCACAGCAAAATTATGGGCTGGTAGGTTTTTGGAGTACCATGTTTATGAAGGTGACTTAGATGATGGAACCACTTGTGTTCTATGCAAATGCTTACTTTTCAGGTTGTGAGCAAAATAATGCCCAAAAGGCTTTGAGTTAGGCAACATAGCATAAAATAATTGGATGGTGTTTTATTCTTCATTCCAGGAAACATCCACTGTATTTTAGGAAATGTGTACTCTCCATTACTTAGCGTTTCTAGGGTATACACCATATGTTGGCAAATCCCAATATTATACCCTCCATTATTTGGTGCTTCTCAAGGTTATACACTCCATATTTTGGCTTGCCCAAAAATTATACACTCTGAGTCCAAGACTGAGAAGCGAAAATCCAACACTGTGTGGTTATCAGTGGCTGTTTGTGAAAACGGCTATCCATGGTTGTGATTGAGCACAGTGCCCCGTATCTGAAGTGTTATGAATTTCGGTGTGTGGCTAATCAGTTTCTTTTTATGACCGTCTTAAACAATTGCAATTTCCCTGTGTATCAATGCCAAATGACCATACAGTCAATGCATCTGTGAACCAAATATATTAAGATCATTTCTTCTATACTATTTCACAACATAAGAATCTGTTCACTTTATTTTCACATGATTATAATTTGTGAATTAATTGCCCTATCACCTGCAGTTCATAGGGTAGCATGATGAGCCATACGTTCTTTAGCTTTCGGCGTGAATGATCAATTCTGGTCGAAGCACCCTAAAGCTGAAATGACTAACTAACATCCTTTAGCTTCAACCGATTTTTCCAGAATTTACCGGTTTCCCAGTCACATTATCCTTTGAGGAACAACTTCCCATATGGACGTTCTTTGTACAATTTGGCTTAGTGACATTCAGGAAGACCGAGCGATTCTACCCTTCTGCATATATGAAAAAGTAAAATGATACTGGTGATCTGACCGGGCCTAATTGTGATTGTTGCAATTCTTGTTTGTACATTTACTCTGCAGCAAGAAATTTGAATTGAAGTTCAGAATCATTTTCTTTCCAGGCATTCATTAAACTTGTCAAAAATAAGGCCTACTTCAAGAGATACCAGGTCAAGTTCAAGAGGCGCAGGGAGGGGAAGACCGACTACTATGCTCGCAAGAGGCTGGTAATTCAGGATAAAAACAAATACAACACCCCTAAATACCGTCTCATTGTTCGTTTCACGAACAAGGACATCATTTGCCAGGTAAGTTGTTTGCCAGGTAAGTTGTATGCCAACTTGATGTAAGGGTGGGACACCGTTGAATAAAGTTAGCTTTCAATCGTTGATGTTCCTAGCTGAGTTGTTCAGTTTCTTTTATCCAACATAGGTGGCACTGACCTGCTCGCTTGAAGTCGATGCGACCTAATCGGGCGTTGGATAGATAATTGTGTCTGGGGTTGGGGAATATCTCAGGCACATCCAGGAAGTATGGGCTGCTGGCGCGATGGACAGATCATATGGAGCAAGGCTCGACATTACGAAGTTCAGCATGTCAACCTCTGGCGCACCGCCTGTTTGGAAGGGGTGAGCAGGAAGGCAGGGTTCCCTATCTCCGACAGTCATTGTAGCGGCTGGGGGAGGGAGGGGGGGGGAGGAGAGAGAGAGAGAGAGAGAGAGAGAGAGAGAGAGAGAGAGAGAGAGAGAGAGAGAGAGAGAGAGAGAGAGAGAGAGAGAGAGAGAGAGAGAGAGAGAGAGAGAGAGTAGAGAGAGATATAGAGAGATATAGAGAGTATAGAGAGATATAGAGATATAGAGAGATATAGAGAGAGAGAGAGAGAGAGAGAGAGAGCCAGCCGTCGCACCAGCCAGGCGGCGCTCCGTATTGCTGACACTCGTAGCGTCTGAGAGAGCCGTCACACCAGACACTACAATTTACACCGATTCTCTTAGCAGTCTTATGACTATAAGTGCGTTTTATCCGTCGAACCCACTGTTACAAGATATTTTACGTAGGCCTACATTGCTGACCTTGCGCTTGAAAAACGGTTATTCTATGTTGGATTCCGAGCCATGTGGGAATCTGTGGGGACGAGGCCGCGGATGCTGCGGCGGAGCGATGTGCACTTGCCCCGTGCACACGTTTCCTGCTCGGTGCTTCTACTCAGCTGTCAAAGGTTATATTTCGGGTAAGTGGCAGGCACGCTGGAACTCTTAACAAACATAAGTCGAAGACTGTAAAGCCCTATATTGGTGAGTGGGCTTCATCATCACACCAAAACAGAGATCAAGAGTTGTCACTGTGTCGCCTGCGTTTGGAACAGTCTTATCCGACACACCGGTATCTCTTGAGCGGTGCGAGACGCCACGGTGCCCGAGGTGCACCGCACCAATGTCAGTGCGACACATTTTAGTATCATGTCCCCGGCTTGCCCACGAACGGAGAGGTCACTTTGGACGCAGCCCTGTCTCGCTTCGGGAAGTATTAGGGGGATGAGTCCGACATTGTGTACTCAGGAGAGCTTTTTTAAAATTCCTCCTGGAAATTAGATATTCCGTGATTTACACCGGTCACTAACATACTGATGCATATGTGGCTAGTACCAGTTTTATCATGAATAGATCCGACATCGTATTATAACTCGTCCGAACTGACGTTCACTCGCTTTTATGATTAAATGACTTATTATGTTATGTTATAGGCGCTATATGACGTATGCAGTCGATGCGCCCCTAAACCACAATAACTAACTAACGTCAAACCAGGCAGGTGGGGTTCCCTGTCGCCGACAGTCATGGTTGCGGTTGAGAGAGCCGTCACACCAGGCAGGCGGGGTTCCATATCGCCGACAGTCTTGGTAAAGGTGGAGAGCCGTCACATCAGCTAGGCAGGGTTTCCTATCGTCGGCACTGTATCGCCTGAGGAAGCAGTCCTACGGCATAGGCCTATGTCCGCTGACTGATGCTAGTAAGTATTGGTAGTAATACTACTACAAATACTAGTACTTTCTCACCGTCAATTCCTTATTTTGGCTGTTGTGCGGTTGCGCACATGCTAGTGATGCCGTTGTGAAACATGCAACTATGATTACTGGCCTGAGTTGAGAACAGCCCATCTCAGCAACATTATATCCTGTATTATTTGAGACTCCCTGGCTGTTTTCGCACACGATGATCGGACCCTGGTCTGGCCTACAACGGTCGCATACTGGTATCTGTTCTGCGTTATGGGTAGGCAAGGTTGGACTTACCCCTGCCTCATTTCAATGTTGTAAATTGCACACTCAGTATGGAGCACACCTTTATTTTTGGTATTCTCCGTAGTGAGTAGCAGCTTCAGTCGGTCAAAGCTGGTGCGATTACACTGCCAACTATAGCCGCCCGTACAGGTAACTCGCCGCCACCTACAGACACTAGACTGCCGAGCGACATTGATGGCAACAACGCCTTCAAGGTCCCATGCGAAACTTGCGTACGAAGGTGTTATGCTATGTTTTCGACATTTTAAAGATCTTGCTCGGTTATTGGAGTGAGTATGCAGGCATATGAGTATGATAGGTACAGAAAGTATGGGGCTTGGTGGTCGACTGTTGTGTAGTGAAGTCTCGTTGGCTCGTGATGAAGTCTAGGAGGCTCGTGTAGCGATAACGACCGTTCAAAGTACGGCGGTACGTTTTGGCTTTATATTTGTGGTTAAGGCAAGAAAGGGCCGAAAGGTGACAAGTGCCGACAGCAATTTCGTACTTTCTGTCGACACTACAACAACGGTTTACAACAGCAGGTATGATCCGTGCCGCTCGGTCAGTTCTCTCAATACCGGCCGGTACCCGCCGCCGGAAGGTGGCGGTCCCCTGTGGGCCGCCGTGATTGGCTACCGCATTAATGACTGGGCGCCATGGCCCGCCGGCGATTGGCGACATACACTTTGGCACACCTCCGAGCATCATGGCCGACCGCGTTTGACGTCACAATATCATGTCAGCAGTGGCCACCACCTGTGGGCCGACTCAATCGGCGTATTCCTGTTGGCTGAGGGCCACATAACACAAGTACAACATGAACAATGTTACAGTTGGTTTGGTTGGTTACTTGAGTCTTAGGGCGCATCGACCAGGTTTGATCATTTAGCGGTAGGTGGCCGAGTGGTTAAGGTGTTGAGCTCGGGATACCAGGGTCCCGGGTTCGACAGTCGCGCCACCCTCGACATATCTTAATCCCGCGGCCCGCTGACGAAGCAACAGTCGGCGCCATTAGCCGTGATGGTACATCAAGTGCGTCGTAAATCACCCAATAAGCAAGGTATTAGACGCACATAATTAGGCTGTTGACATGGCGCTCAACTGCGTTTTTTTTTTCGGCAGATAGCGTACGCCCGTCTGGAGGGAGACGTGATTGTGTGTGCCGCATACAGCCACGAGCTGCCCCGGTACGGCGTGAAGGTCGGGCTCACAAACTATGCGGCGGCATACTGCACTGGTCTACTGATCGCGCGCCGCCTGCTCAAGAAGATCCAGCTGGACACTGTGTATGAGGGCAACCAGTCTGTAGACGGCAGCGATTACCTGGTTGAGCCGGTCGATGACGGCCCTGGCGCGTTCCGCTGCTATCTGGACGTGGGCCTGGCGCGTACGACAACGGGTGCCAAGGTGTTCGGCGCCATGAAGGGTGCCGTCGACGGCGGCCTGGACATTCCACATAGCAACAAGCGCTTCCCCGGATACGACGGTGAGGCCAAGAGCTTCAGCGCCGAGTTGCATCGCGACTACATCTACGGCCAGCATGTGGCCAACTACATGCGCCACCTGCAGGAGGATGACGAAGAGGCGTACAAGCGGCAGTTCTCTCGCTTCATGAAGCTGGGCGTCACCGCCGACATGGTAAGGGTACCTATGATCGTGCCGGCTTAGCCCGTGGACTAGTTTTCTCGTGTTCTTATTATCTGTTGGTGGATTGCCTGCCTTTGGTCTCCTCTCCCAGCCAATTTGGATTTTCCGGTACCAATCTAGAGTTTCAGTATAATCATTGGGTTTCCGAAACTCATGTGTACGTATAATAGGCCTAACCAATGAAGTGTATAATTTGTAGTTACATCTTCAAAGCATATCAGTGGCCCGAAATTCTGAAATTGCAATGGAGACCCACACTTCATGATTGCTTTTGACATCACTTTCTTTTCGACAACACTAATTGTCATTTTTGCTTTTCTGCTTGATCTCCCTCAATCTCACTAAGGCAATGAGTGAGATTTGTGTGATTGAAAGTGCATATGGCTTCTGGCAGCACTACTGCTGACTGTTCAAGTAAGCAGATACACTATTGACGTTACCATCATGGAACAATCGGTAATAACCAACTAAGGTCTCAGTTATGGGCGTGAATGATCAACGCTGGTCGAAACGTCCTAAAGCCCATATAACTAACTAAGGTCTCATCTGGGCTGCATGCTATGCAGTGATAAAATATTCGTGAAATAGGGTGGAACAGGCGCCTTCGGCACTTGCTCCACTGCGTTAAACGAAACAAATTTAATGTTTGTTTCATTTGAATCGGTCGCATGGTTCGGCCGCTATGCCAATTTTAGTGGAATTCATTTCCCTGCTCCCGAATACTTTTATTTAAATGTCTCCCGTGGAGGTGTTGCCCCCGAGAAAGCGTGCGCCGACATCGTCTTATCGACTGCTGGCTGAACATCCTGGGAATCTATGGACAGGCGGCTGACGTTTTCAAGCGCAAATTGACTGCGAAAATGATCCAGAAAAATGAACCAAATACAATCGTGAAAAACGTCGCTTCCGCTTTTCACACACCCCTCGCGTGCGCGAGAGGAGTGACCCGTAAACGGCTGACGTGGCGATGTTGGCAATTGTGGCAACACTAAGGTGTTTGTTTGGTGTCGATCGGTCCATTGGTTGTCGAGACATGGCGGTGTGAATCGGGTCGATCGGGAGCGCTAAAATTGGTGAAAAAAAATCTCTGTTTTACGTGCTATTCCTATGGGCGGCTGGCGACCCGTCCGCTCAGACCCCCGTAACGCTCACGCGCAGCACGTTGACCTGATCGTGACGAAATTTTGTCCAGTGGATAGCCAACATTTGGGGCTTTCACGTGATGTCAGCCATATTTCCGTAGCTCTGTTGTGCACCGTGTCAGGCGCCAATGTGCGCACGTCTCGTCCGCCGCATGCCATTTTCCAAATCACATGTTAAGCCAATGAGAGGGTAGTGCCAACTTTGAGCACATGCCACGTTCCCGTCATACATCCCACGACAACGAAACGCGGCACAGCTCATCACACATCGATTGTCTGTCGCGTGTGAAAATTTCAAGCACGTGCGACCCATCGTCGAACCTACACAGGATGGCACTCGACGCAAGGACAAAAGACGACGGACGGACAGACAGACAAACAAACAAACGTCAATTGCCATACCCCATCACTTGCCAAACCCTATCAATTGCCATACCCCGTCAATTGCCATACCCCGTCAGTGGCCGTACGCCGTCAAATTCCTTACCCCGTCAAATGCCATACCCCGTCAATTGCCATACCCCGTTAATTGCCATACCCCGTTAATTGCCATACCCCGTTAATTGCCCTACCCCGACAATTGCCAAACCCAGTCAATTGCCATAACCCGTCAATTGACATAACCAGTCAATTGCCGAACCCCGTCATTTGCCGGACCCGTCAATTTCCATACCCCGTGAATTGCCATAACCCGTCAATTGCCGGATCCCGTCAATTGACATACCCCGTCAATTGACATAACCCGTCAATTGCCATAACCCGTCAATTTCCATACCTCGTCAATTGCCATACCCCGTCAATGGCCGTACGCCGTCAAATGCCTTACCCCGTCAATTGCCATACCCCGTCAAATGCCTTACCCCGTCAATTGCCATACCCCGTCAATTGCCGGACACGTCAAATGCCATATCCCGTCAATGTCCGTACGCCGTCAAATGATTTACCCCGTCAATTGTCATACGATAGCGTGGGACGCAGCGCTGAAGCCGCCACATTGTGAAACGCAAGTTGCCGGCGAAAAATGTCGCCTGTTAATGGTTGCGGGTATCGACGATTGCAACCAAACTATTTGCGATGGGAAAATCCGAAGGAACCGTGGGCGTCACAAAGCTTGGGGCTATCTGCGCATGGAACTTTCTCCGCGAAATGTCATCGGATAGTGGTGTGGGGACAGTGTAAATCGGAGTCTTTTCACGGACCGAAACGCCTGCAGCCCGTGTGACGATTACTGCGCGCGCTCACACTGCAGCCCATCATAGTCTATGGGAAAATGGTAGCCGGTACATCCCCCAGGTGGTGAATGTGACGGCATGCCGCCAAGGTGAACCGTTTCCGAGAACCAGACCCAATCGTGAAAAACGCTTAAAAACGTCACGTCCGCTTTTCAAACCCCCATCGCGTGCACGTGAGGGGTGACCCGTTAATAGTTGCCGTGGCGATATTTGCAATTGTGGGAACACTAAGGTGTTCGTTTGGTGTGGATCGGTCCATTGGTTGTCGAGATATGGCGGTGTGAATTGGGTCGATCGGGAGCGCTACAGTTGGTTAAAAAATCACGGTTTTACGTGCTATTCCCATGGGCGGCCGACGACCCGTCCTCTCAGGACCCCCGTGACGCTCACGCGCAGCACGTTGACCCGATCGTGACGAAATTTCGTCCCGTGGATAGCCAACATTTGGGGCTTTCACGTGCTGTCAGCCATATTTCCGTAGCTCTGTTGTGAGCCGTGCCAGGCGCCAACGTGCGCCCGTCTCGTCCGCCTCATGCAATTTCCCAAATCACACGTTAAGCCAATGACGGGGTAGTGCCAACTTTGAGCACGTGCCACGTGCCCGGCATACAGACAACGAAACTCGGCACCGCACATCACACATCGATTGTCTGTCGCGTGTGAAAATTTCAAATACGTGAGACACATGGCCGAACCTACACACGATGACAATCCACAAAAGGACAAAAGACGACAGACAGACAAACAAACAAAGTTTTTAACGCAAATAGTATATTGTAGACAAGCGCCTTCGGCACTTGTCTATTGACACACGATGGCAATCGACAAAGGGACAAGTCGATGCGCCCTAAAGCCCTAATAACTAACTAACTGACAAAGGGACAAAAGACGACAGACAGACAAACAAAGTTTTTAACGCAAATAGTATAGTAGAAGACAAGCGCCTTCGGCACTTGCTCCGCTGCGTTAAGACTTGCTTCGGCACTTGCTCCGCTGCGTTTTGATGTTGGTTTGATGTGAATCGGTCACATGGTTCACGGTACACCAATCTAGTGTAACATTGTTTTTTTCTCATCATTCATTCATACATCAAGCGAAGTCCCGCTCGCTTCGCTGAGGGAAAGACTGCATTTTTTCCGCTACAAAGTGATGTTGATTTCATGACGATCGGTCCATTAGTTCGGCCGCTATTCCGGTTTAAATCGAGCCACGCGTCAGACGCGGAGCAGGCGACATGCGCGGCGTAGACGCCACAAATGCGGCGCAGATGCCACTGACGCGGCGCGAACGCGACAGACGCGATGGACCTGCCGCAGATGCGACAGACGTGGCGAAGACGCGACAGAAACGGCGCAGACCCGTCACATGCGACGGGATGCGACAGACGTGCCCCAGACGCGTCATATGCGGCGCAGATGAGTGACGCGGCGCGAAAGCGACAGACGCGGTGGACTCTGCACAGATGCGACAGACGTGACAGACACGGCGCCGACACGTCATATGCGTCGAACAAACTTTTTAACTCAAATAGTACAGTAGAGATGTACCACTTTCTGTACATCCTTTCCAAGGATGTATCCACATCGCGCTTGTTGATGTGTGCGTATGAAGTCCCCCAAGACTCGTTCCTAGCAAACATTTTGTGACACAATTCCAGATACAGAGATAACTCGTGTTGTGGTGTGTTAAGCAATGCGATCTGCTGATAACATGGCACTGAATGCGATCTGCTGAACATGGAACTGCAATCGTTATCGTTAACGTAGGTATCCATATAACAGGTGTCTCCGAAGTTAAACCAAAAGCATGCACTGTTAAATATACTTTTGGCTGAAATGGAGCTTGAAAGACTGAAACGATATTTTAATTGACATGCTTCCATGTGAGATTTGTTCATTCTAGTGGACCCGTTTCGACATGTCACACCAAACCAAAAAACCATTAGTTTAACGCTGATGCTATGGCTCCAGTACCCATGCACCGCCGTTGTGTTCCGTTTCAGATCGAAGATATGTACACTAAGGCCCATCAGGCGATCCGCGCGTCGCCTGAAGCTAAGCAGCAGCCCAAGAAGAAGGTGGAGAAGAAGCGGTTCAGCCACAAGCGGCTCACATACGATGAACGCAAGGCCAAAGTCAATAAGACCAAGGAGTCGTTCGTCGCCCGGCTGGTGGCTGGAGAAGACCTGGACATGTCCTGAGCGAATATTGTTATTTCTGCCTGGAAATACATATCGCTGGAACACGTACGTGTTTGAGATCGGAGAAACCGTTGTCATGGTCGGTGCTGCTGGTGTTGTTGGCAGCAGATGGCAGTATCAACAGTGCCACATTGAAGTTCGATAATGTGCGTTATATAACCAATGCAGTCAATGCGCCCTGAAGTAAAAGAAAGGCAATGTAGTCAGCACGTCGACATGTCAGTTACGAAATAAATTTCCTGGGGGACGAGTGGTCTAGGGGTAAGATGCTCGTCTCACAATCGAAAGGTGGGTTCGAGTCTCACCTGTCGCTACTATTCGCCCGCGACCAATCGGCGTGAGAGATTGGCGACGCTACATGACTCAACGGTCGACGTGTCGTGAAACCAATAGCCAAATAAATTTCCTGCATTCGTATAAGACACAGAAGCAAGAACATTAGCGTTTGCCAGCATACTCGGAGTGGCAGTGGGTGTTGTTCGGCAGGCGGTCACCGGAGGGCGGCACTGCTTATCGACGATCATGCCAGGTCAGTGAACTGTCGTGTCTCTGGAGGGATGATTGGAGAAAAAGTTAAACATATTGAATTTTGTTGCCTGCTTGTTTGCAGTAAGTGCTCAGATTATCGACAATTCACGTTAGTGGATTGATAGTGTGGATGCTGTCGCACCACACAATCATCAGCGCTCCTTCCGGAAACAGTCCAGCTCATCTACGTTGGTTGACCTGTGGTACGACAAAATTTGCGTGCCAAAATATTCCAATGCCAGAACTCGAATTTACGAACCATGGTTGGTTGGTTATTTGAGTTTTAGGGCGCATCGACCAGGTTTGGTCATTTAGCGCCCAATACGAACCATGGTACCAACACTTGAAAACTCCAAAGAAATTTGAAAGCCTTTGCGTTCTGTTGGAGGGTCGATAAAACAAGTTATAACACTACGCCTATGCAAAGCAGAACACGTACCTGATTTCAATTGGGCCGCCATCGCATTCAAAGTAGTAACCTTGTGCAGCGATACACCGCTCCCAACGCTTCCGCCATCCTTGGAGCGCTCCATGGAAATCCAGTTATCCAAGCGCGTCAAGCACCATATGCGATTCGCATTGGATCTCTTCCATGCTGTCAGAACGGCGACCCTTCATTTGGGGGGAAGTCGCAGTGAGCCAAATCTGGCGAATACCCCCCCCCCCCCCGACGAGGAACCACCTTTCCGTGGTGAGTTGCGGTCCCCAATGATCCGGCGGACCAGTCCACCGGGAAGCCGGGAGTGGTCAGACTAAGAGTGCATCACTCGCCCTTCCATCCATACACTCGCATTCCAATGCCGATCCCAACTCAACATTAATGTCCTTCGCCTGGCCATGCAACACCAACTATCTGTACTATGAAGAGGTGGGATAACTTCCCCGATCCTGCCCGCCAGCCCAGTTTTATCGGGGTAGTAGCGCCGCCTCGGCCCTTCCCCCGGGGTTGACCGAGTTTCCCCGTCGCACGATGCTAGTTGTGAGGGGAGCAACACGCCTCTTTGGTCCCGGTGTCCCGGAGGGGCGGGCGGGTCCGTAGGGTTCCATTCGGGCCAAGCGACTTGTCGCCTCGCGCCGAAAGTCTGGGCGCCCCGGCCCGGTGCTTGCTGGCCTGGCCGGCAGGGGTCAGGGGGTGGGCGGCGCTGGATCCCGGTCGGGTCAGTGCGTCTCTCTCTCCCGGCCGGGTGATGGCACCGCCTGCCCCGTATAGTTCCTCGGGCGCCTGGCGTCTCTTGCGCGGGCCTCAGGCGTCCCTCCAGTTGGGCCCCTATATGGTGGGGCGCCTCGAGGAGCGGAAACAAATACTCACCGTATGGCACATACATCAAACAAGAACACTGCTGGTCCCTCTCGCAGGGGCCAGACCAACTTTTACCGACGCGGAGATCAGAACTTATCCATGGAGTCTACTCCCTGCGCTCGTGTTCTCGTTTTCAGAGGGAATATAAGCCTCGCGTCCCTGTCCCCTTTCCATAGGAGGGATGGTTGCGACAGATTTGGCGAAATTCTGAGGTGTCAAAAACTTAAGGATGGTGCTCTGGAAGTAGAGTTCGCGAATGCAGAACAGGGTGGTATGGCACTTACATCGCTTGTGTTTGTGTGCTGTGTACGGAAGAACGGCAAAAAGGAAAATGAAACCATCGAAATTACTGTGGAGCCACACGAGACAAAGAACGCAGCGCGAGGGATCATCAACTGCTTTGATTTGAGGGATGTATCTGAGGATGAAATTGTGGAAGGGCTTTCAAAGTTCGGAGTGATCGGCGCAAGACAAATTAAAGTAAGGAACGATTCAGAGCTGATTCAGACAAACGTCATCTCGACATTAAACAGGACCGATATACCTCCAGAGAGAGTAGGATATGTGCGTGTTAAGGTACTAGAATTTCTCCCAAGCCCCATGCATTGCTACAAGTGCCAGATATTCGGACACCACAAAGTACTGCTGCAACCGCCCAGCGCGCAGCACTTGTGGAGTTTTTAGCCCCAGTGACCCCCCCCCCCCCGACGAGGCACCACCTTTCCGTGGTGGGGGGGATTGAGTGCCCTAAAGACCCGGAATCCCAGTCCACCGGTAAGCAGGCGAGGGGCCAGATACATTATATATATATATACACACACGCACACACACAAAAACAGAAGTAATGGTAATGCCACCTCAGTGGGAATGGTATGGATTCACTCATATGTGAATTTGCAAGCATACTGACATTGCAATTTACAACAATGCAACAGTTCCACTACAACCCTACAGTTACACTGTAAAACTACGATGTGGGTAAGCTAATACCGTAAAACATGTGAGTGGTCAAAAGATATAATTAAATAAAATGACTAGTGTACATCACAAATCCAGCGACAGCTTGGTAAATTGATAAAGAAAGACGAATATATCCCATATAGTAACATATGTATGTCATTGTTGCTAGAAAAGGTCGAAGGCGGTTTAAAATTGAGCTCCGGTGCCCTGTCTCGAAGGAGAGTCTATCGAGGGTTCAGGGAGGCAGCTCCGACCAGGGCCAAGCGAGTGTGTCCTAGGGCAGGACCTCTGCGAGCCACCGCCCGGTGGGGATTCAGACAGAGGAAGCGCACGTTTCTGCGGGACACTCAGCTGCGGCGGAGGCGGGGGAGGACCCATTTCGGATGCTCCCACTGGTCCCTCCATTCGCCGTCGCGGCGACGGGGTGACGGACCTTGGGGGAGGCGCAATGTCGGTACCTTGGCGGCCCTTGACCCGGGCCTTTTCCATTTGAGCGAGCCGTGCTGGTTTAGCTTCGCGGGCACGCCTTTCGGCTTCCTGAAATTGCAAGCCGTCTGTAATTTGGATTGGTCGGTGCGCGTTTCTGGACGGTGATGCAGGTGCGGATGCAGATGTTGAGGGCGAGGCCTGGCTCTCGGGAAGGGGGGAGGATTCAGGGAGGGAGCAGGTGGAGAGGATGGATTTAGGGGTGGTGGTCGGCGCGAGGGAGTGGAGGGGAGGGGGTGTTGAAGGGCGGACGGGAGGTGTGAGGCGGGGATTTCAAGGTAGGTGATGTGATGTGATAGAAGGGGAGGGGCTGGGCTTGGGTAGTGGGGACCGAGCAGGCCTCTTAGACCGGGTGGCCAGAGTCCATTCCTCGCCCACAGAGACCGATCTGGATGAGGCATCGGATTGTTCACCAGTGCCTTCACTTGTGGGTGGGACCTCGGTGGTTTCGGTGTTTTGGGGAGGGGTTGCGCCCGCCTCTCTGGTGTTGCCAGAGGCACTCCAAAAGCTCGGTGAAGGGCTGTTAGCTGGGTGATCAGCTCGGAGGCCCTATCGGGCTGTATGTGTTGTGGAAGCAATGTGGTGTTCTTGGCCTTTGATGCGTATGATATTCTTGGATGCGACCTTTCATATAACTCTCCGGTTTCTCTAAACGTTAATTTGTTGGTGTGTTTAAGTGATATAATCTCCTTTTCTTGAATGTAGTTTGGGCACGCACGATCATACGACGTGTGAGGTTCCTGTCCGTCACCGCAGTTGGCACAAAATGGGCTTTCAGAAGTGCAATTCTCAAAGGGATACTCATGGTACACTTGCTGCACGCTGGGCGGTTTCGGCAGTATTGAGTTGTGTCCAAATTTTTGGCATTTGAAACAGCGCATTGGATTTGGAAAAACTGTCGTACTTTCACTCGTAGGTAGCCGACTCTGATCTCTGGAGGTATGTCTGTTCTGTTAAACGTCAAAATAATGTTGTTGGTTGGAATGAAGTCTGCACCTCTTTTCACTTTCATTTTTATCGCGGCGATGACTCAGAAATTTGCAAATCCATCAACGATCTCATCCTCTGATACCTCCCTCAAATCGAAACAGTCTATAACCCCACGCGATGTGTTTTTGTTTTGTTTTATGAGGCTCTACTGTGATCGCAACAATTTCCTTCTCTTTTTTCCATCTCTCCGCACACAGTACACAAACTCAGATGATTTAAGCGCCCTGGCTGTCTGCTCTGCTTCCACGAACTCCACCTCTAGTGCACCATCTTTCAGTTTGTCGCATCTTAAAATGTCTCCAAACCTGTCGCAGCCGTCTCTCCTCTGAAACGGGGACAGGGACGCGAGGCTCTTGTTCCTCCCTCGGAACACAAGCACACGAGGCACCGGGGTACCCTCCGTGGAGATGTCCCGATCTCGGCGAAGGTAAGAATTGGTCTGGCCCTCTCGGGAGGGACCAGGGCCCAGTTTCATCAATCTGCGTGAAATCGTAGTTTGCAAATTAAAATCACGACTTCAAAATCACGTTTCACGCTTTTGCCAGTTTCACCAATAAAATACGTACGTAGAATCTCAGTCGTAGAATTTCTACGAATCTACGCATACGTCATATACAAGTAATTATCAAAGAACAATACAAAATTATGGCACATGCATAAATGTTCCACATTAATTCAAATCTTCATGCTACTATGGGTTGGCTTAGTAAGTTTTTTTTTCATTTAAATAGCTATCTGAAATTATTCAGAGCCAGTTCACTAATGGCAACATACTTGGTTGCCATGGGCAACCACAGAAGGCAGATAAAGATGCCTGGCACACTTGTCACATTGCCAAGTGTTGTCACATTGTCAGTTATATTCAACAAATGTTATAGCTGTGCAATGTTTTTCTTCATAAAAATAAATAATAAATGTTATATAGCAATCATATAAATTAGGTATAAACATTGGTCTAAAACATTCATGATGGTTGCTGTAACCAAGGCAACTAGACACTTGACATACAACTGATAATACATCATTCATTACCATTGAAATTTTAATCACAACCATATAAATTTTAATCATGGGGATCAGAGAAGTCACACGTCGAAAAAAAAAATAATATTCAGAATGATACTGGAAGAGAAAGATGTGAGTACCTTTTGCAATCCATACTACCCACATTGTCTTGTTTTTGCAGCTAGGAATATCACAGGTAGGCAGGCACCTTAGGTAGTTAGGTGCCAATCTACCTAACATGGGCTATGCCAAGAATAGTGGTATACAGCTATTGTCATATTTCAATGATTGCCCAGTGGACAAAGAGGTAGTGGCTTAATACATTTGATTCCCATGATAAGCATGGTGGCATAATGAACCAGAAATGCTCAGATTTTCAAAATAGGTATCTTACAGAAGCAAGGGAAAAATCAGTTCTAATTTACTTATAGTAGCTATTGTTATTGTTTTATACTCTTTAACCAGTGATTTTTGGCTTGCAGTTGCTCTTCGGTAAACTAAACGGGCCCTCAGCAGGCCAAGCACGCACTTCCCGATGGGAGAAGATTATGCAAGAAGCCAGGCAGCTTGGCCTGCTGAAGGGCCCATGCACTGTAAAACAGTTCACAAGAAGTTTCGTCGGAAACACTATTCGTGCGACAAGAGGTAAGACATCTCCAGTAGGGACATCCAACCTAAGTTGACAAAGAAGTTTATAGACAATAGGATACACGGACCATTCCTCACTCACCACTGATGATTGTTCAAAACCTCGATTTTGCAATCGGCCACAATGACAAGTCCGAATGTCATATGCCTACAATGGTTATCTACCAATTAATAGGTGCGTACACAAACGCAACAAACCAATCAGTCACAATGAAATTTCGAGAAGCGCGACACAGTTCAATTTTGACCTCGAAACCGACGAACACATGTGGCGCGCTGCCAGCTATGAACTAGTGACTATTGTCAAATATCGCTAGATTCGGCGCCATTTGTTACCCGCCATGGAAAGTTGCCGACACTTTACCAAAACATCATATGCTTTCACTCAGTTCTAACTTGACAGATATTTTGAGTCAAATCTAATGTGGGCGCAAAAGATGGAGAGGACAGTAGCTGGAGGTTGCCAGCATCCCTCCAAACTACTCAGAATGGCCCTGATAATACTCTATGTCTGGCAGCTTTGGGCAATCTAGTGTTGTTTACGGCTCGCACGCCGGTCATGAAAGCAGTTATCTACTCTACCATAATTATAAAATGCAATACGTCTAACTTCGTGTAATTTTTGTTTGTTGTTGTTGTATAAACAGCGTTCAATTCTGTGGAAGCAAGAAATCGTTTCCATCTTCGCGCTCTTTAATATCAGCACTGCAACCATGGGCGGTTCCAGCACGTCCAACCCGGGACATGCAGGAAACTCGGGTGCCTTCTGGCGAAAAATTCTTATATCCCAGGGTCTGACGCAAAACTGCTTTCCACAGAAAAGTACGACAAAAACAGACGTACTGGTGCTGGTGGTGGGATCCAGCTGGACCAGCTGGACATCATCGTGCTGGAAGTACAGGGTAAGTATAGCTCATGCAGGGGTTCTAGAAGCAAACGCGGCAGCATTATCACGCACACTGGAGAGGGGGGGGCAAGGGCGTCGCCACCGGGGGGTGGGCAGGGGGGTGCACATGCACTAACGCTGGTGTCGTGGCGACCGGGCACTATGAACTGGAATGTCTGAAATTGCTAAATTTTACATTTTAAAGTGATCTGTGTAGGTGTAATTTCAGCAGTGCAAGGTGACTTATCAAGTGATACCAAAAGAATACATTCGAACAGGGTGGGGGAGCCAGGGTTGAAATCCGACGACTCAGAAACGATAGTGGTATATTAGGCCCCTCGACCGGATAATTTAGTTGGTCACTAATTATTTTACATAAAAAGGTCCCCTTTGACAAAATAGTGGTCGAAATCGGAAGACTTTTTATTGAGTAGGTGGACCCCTCCAAATACGTTTGCCCCCCTCCCCTTGACGCAAATATAGGTACGTCACTGGTCCCCCAATAATTATAAAAATATAAATATTTATATAAAAATATTTATAAAAATAAATAAATTCCTAAGATGATCAGAAAACCAATTCAATCCACTTCTCGTTGTCACCTTCGCGAAATTGTCGTCCTAGGACTGAGAAATTATCGTTTAAGCTTGTTTATGATATCAAGCTGGTGGGAATGACTAACAGTAGCGATGAACCTAGCGATATTCAGTTAAACTTGGTGGACATAGAAATGCGTTGATCAATTGGAGATATCTTTAAGATATGCTCAGCACCAGCCCCACCAGCCCGCTGTAATCTAGAGGCCAGCGGGAAGATTCTTCTCGTCGATAAAGCATAAAGATATTGGTTTGTTTTGTCACTGACGTATGTATCTACATTTGCTTATTTATACCCTGGTATGGCTCAGTTCTCAGCGGGAAAAAAAAATCTTGCTATTGCGTTTAGCGTAAATGATGCACCATGCCAAGAACAAACAAGACATCAATATGAGGCCACGTTCCCCATTCTGGAACCATACTAAGAGCCTAAAAAATCAATAGGAGGCCCTAACACAGTGGAGGCCCCCTTTCGGGAGCAGGAGGCCCCCTATCAATATTGCCTCCCCTGGAAGAATTTCGTGGCGACGCCACTGGGGGGGGGCGCAAATCCGCCCACTCCTCCGATTTTACGGGTCGATATACGATATGTTTTGTGTGCCTGCATATAAATGTCCGGCGCGTCGCTCAGAATAAAAAAAAACGAAAATCTATTTTCAGAGGGCCTGCAGTGCGCATGCCTAAAGTTCAACCGATGTCTTTGTGCTGAAGCTCGTAGCTTTCATCTCAGTTTCATCATTGCCCCATTTTCAGGTCGCGTCGGGTCTTCTAGTCCCGTGCCGGGCGCATGGGCCTCGACGACTGGTGAAGGCGCCTTAGCCGCCAATCCCATAACCTTCCAATCCACATTCCCATTCCCATCCACCAGTAGTCTCACGGCACCACCCCTCACCACCTTCGCCGCCGATGCTCCTGTCGCCGCCACCACCACCACCACCTCCAACACCAGCGCCACCACCACCACCAACGCCAACACCGCCACCAACACCGCCGCCAACACCAACACCGCTGCCAACACCAACACCGCCGCCAACACCAACACCAGCGCCACCACCACCACCAACGCCAACACCAACGCCAACACCGCCACCAACACCAACACCGCTGCCAACACCAACACCGCCGCCAACACCAACACCAGCGCCACCACCACCACCAACGCCAACACCAACGCCAACACCGCCACCAACACCAAAGCCAACACTACCGACAACACCAACACCACCGCCACAGACACAGATATTTTTCACTTTTTAGACTCAGACATTACAGACATGTGGGGGCAGGAGACCGGCCGGCAGGATGCGCAGGGGGGCAGTGCCGCGAGATTGGAGGAAAACGAGCGCCTCATGAACCTCCCAGAGTTACAACTTACGGAAAGCCAGAGAGAGACGAAATTCAAAATTCTGAGGAATATGCTCATGGAGGAGAAGATTCGGCATCTTCAAGCAAAAACTAGGAAACTCGAAAATCTGTAAATTGCAAGGCGCTCGTTTTCCCATTCCTCTTCCTCTTCCTTTTCCACCACTCCTCCTCCTCCTCCTACGCCTCCACTCCCCTTGTCCTACACCGCTGTCATTGTTTTTTCTTTGTTTCTTGTTGTGTTCGCTTTGTGTTTGTGTCGTTAAATATATTCGTTGACTGGCTCTTTCGTATTTGAAACTAAGATATGACTTTGAATATTGTTTATTGGAACGGAGTTGGAATATTGTTCACTTCAACCCTCTAATTTGCCACGGCCCTCGCAATTGCCGCCCGCCGCGCGAGGCCGCGCGCCCGCAGTGTTGCCGGAGCTTCTTCTCCGGCAGGCGCAACGTCCTCCCGCGGCGGCCGGCACTCCGCCGTTAGCCGCCGGCTGCTCAGGCAGGGCCAGCCAGTCGGCATTGTCCCCGCCGGCGATGCATATGTTGTGCATGATGCCGCATGCTCTGTGGAGCACCAACAACTTATGTCCTACCACAATTTTATGTCGTACAACACTGGGCGCTAGATAACCACTAGCAGTTCAGGCGCCCTTAAGCCCAAATAAACAAACAATGTCGTACAACACGTGAGGGCACTGAGCGGGCCCAAAACATGGATTTGAGGGCATACCACATATGGACCATGCTAAAAGGCAAAATAGTTGGTGGGGAAAGCTAGCCGGGGGTGGGGTGGGGGTGATCTCCCAAAAGTATACAACGCTAAATTCCTGGTACCTCTAAGCTACCTTATTGTAAGTATTCGATATGAACTCTACGTAGACTTACGACACTATTTGGACGGCGAAACGGATGTCGTGGACGCGCAGCTGCTTCCCGTCCACGACCGGAAAACGGCGCTTCAGTATGCCGAACAACTGCTCCACTCGTGTTCGCGTCCTTGCATGGGCATCATTGTACCTGGGAAAATGTTCATTCGTGGTGTGCAATGAAGCAGAACGATGGATAACCACGGTTCGGGGCCTTGGAAAATTTTTTGTTTCTTCTTTAATTAAGCTGAGTTAAATTGCTTTAACCTCAGACCATTCCTCCACAAGAGCTCAGGCTGATCCACTCCGCCGTGCCATCCATCCGCCATTCCTTCCATTATGCTAGAGCATTCTTTTGATAATTAGTGGCACATATAATGTTGGCCTTGGCCGTACCTCTTTTCCACGTCCGTTATTGGGCGGTCGAATGGCGTCATCAGCCATGGCAGGAGGGGGTAGGCCGAATCTCCCAGGATAAGCCCCCCTGCCATGCCAACCGGCCGTTCGGCTGACATCCTGGAAAAAGTAATTCGAAGATATACATTAACCTTTCCCGGTCACATCCTCACACCCCGTCTCGAGGGGGATTGATACTAGGGGGCGCTACCGCGGGCCGTGCTTAGGGAATACCTTACGGTGGGACGGGGGGGGGGGCCGCATATCACCCCCCCTCCGAGACAATAACAATAAAAATCCCGGGTTAATAGTCGGGACAACAGGTTTAAGAGCGCACAACAGAGGTCATGGCAGCAGCACTGAAAACCAGGCGGGTGCAATGGCATGCCCGGTGCACGACAACTACATGATAAGACAATAACAATCAAAAATGCATTTACAAGGGAAAAGGAAGTGCTGTTTAGTGGACCAAAAGCAAAAGGGCTGAGTGTACAACAAAAGGGCTAGGTAGCACTGGCGCTACCCACCTTAAATGGTAAATATTCCCAGGTGTGAACGGGGACTCTGACCCGTCCTCGGCTACGTCACTGACTCGACAAAATACTTCGCTCACAGATTGGGCAGGTCAGACGTGCGCATTACACGTGAGTCGTGCCAGCGGCCGGGCGCGTGCACCGAGAGGTACAGCAGCTCACGGCCCGGCCCGCTGACGGCCATGACGTTCAGGGAGGTCTGGTGGTGTCGGTTTATGAACACGTCCTCCTCAGCCACCGGCACACGTATTCGGATGTGGGTGCCATCCACACAGCCTGAGGAAAACATATGAATGGATGATCTGATTCTACGGTGATGAAAGAGTCCTTTTGACCACAACACGAACCATGGTGTTTCCGGGGGCATGAACTGCAATGCTGCGGTGGCCTTTCCTGCTCTGTTTGTCAACACATGTCGAGAGCTCCCCCACCCCCACCACCACCACCATGTTGTCCCTCCGCCACCGCCACCGCCACCCCCTTCTTTATGGCCTGCACTGTCCGATCCCGCCCCTCCATTAGGAAGACATTACTTGAGACAATACGCCACGGGACGCTTCGAGTGAATGGCACCTCGATCAACGTTAGACGTTGGCACTGGTGTCCGTGAAATTAACCATTTAAGTGTACTTTTACTCCAATATACCTATAACCTGAGCTTGCCTCTGCAGCGCATGCGCAAATACGCAGAAGGGGCGGGATCAAAATCGGCCACATGTTGTTTACATGTGGCGCCGCCATCTTTTTGGCGCTGGTTGGTGAGTGTGGTTCCCGCGCACGCTTTTTGCGCTTTGCTTCTAAAAATTGCCTACCTACAACATCTGGAACGCCGGCAATGGCGTGGAATTGTCGTTGTAGATGTAGACATTCCAGCTGCGTTTGCGGCCAGCGGATAGCACCGCGCAACGTGTTTACGAGTAGCATGCACACCGTGTGCACCGCCCTGCACACGGTGGCCTTGCTGGGGCCGTGGGCGTCTCCGACCACCTGATAGAATGCCCCAGTGGCCAGGAACCTGGAATAGACAAGCGAGCCATCATTATTGTGGAAATAAAAAAATTTTCTTAACAGTTGGTGAATGGCAAGTGGATTTTGAATTTAAAAAACTTGAAAAATCAATTGTGACTGACCTCAAGAAGAGAAGAACCTTCTCGTGCACCTGTAGTGCATGGCTGCGGGCAGTAGTTGGCCTCAGTTCCGGCCCCAACAGCTCGATGATGCGCTCAGCCGTTTGGGGCAGAACCCTAAAGCGCATCCTGGGTATGTATGAGTGATGTGAGAATACACCTTTTTTTTAATTAAGCATTGCATACATATAGGTAGTTAGGCACCTACTGATGACATGTTTAAAGATCCACACTTGTTTGTACATTGTTTAGTGTGAACTTTATTCAAATTGAGATGCACAAAGTTAAACACATGCAAGGTAAATTCTTCTTCAGTTGTAATTGAATTTGGCAAGTTTGTAACACATTTGTTAGTTGGATAGAAAGCATATTGTGTAGGTATGTGAAGACTTAATTATGTAGTAAAGCTGCAAATAATCAGTCTTACCTGAACTCTGCAGCACCAAAATGAAAATTGGTCCTGCGCCGAAAGACCCTCCTTCTGTTTTGCCTATCTGGGGCCACTCCTTCACCCCAAATCCCCAACTCCAACATGTCCATGACAACAACACTAACAATACTTGAATACTTGAACAATAACACTACACTAAGACTAAGCTAACACTAACCCAACAATAAACACTAAAACTGGATGAACAACAACAAACAACAACTAGCAAACCTCAATAACCACTGATTAATCTATTGTCGCCTATGCAGCCTATCTCTTCACATGTCTGTTGCCAGAATTGCAATGAAATCACGATGTTACGCTTGTGGTGTTGAGCATCATTTGCATGCCGTCATTTCGTTGAAATTCTCCCACCACTATGTGTTGATGAAACTGGCCATGCGTTGATTCGTAGTTTTTGAGTCGTGAAATCGTAGAATTGTGTGCGTGTTTTTGAAAGCGTGTTTTTTTTTGAAAATCGTAGAATTTATTTTGATGAAACTGGAAATCACGATTCACGTACAAAAAAGCTGCTGAATCGTGAAATCGTGAAATCGTAACATTGATGAAACTGGGCCCAGGAGTGTTTTTGTTGTTCTGGATGCCATGTATTTGTTTGTTTTCTACTCCCCGTGGCGCCCCACCAGGTATGGGCCCAACTGGGGGGACGCCTGAGTCCCGCGGACGGGAGGACGCCAGGCGCCCGAGGAGTTATACGGGACAGGCAACGCCATCACCCGGCCGGGAGAAAGAGACTCACCACCCCGACCGGGATCCAGCGCCGCCCACCCCTTGACCCCTGCCGGCCAGGCCAGCAGGCTCTGGACCAGGGCCCAGGCCTCCGGGATATCGGGGCCAAAGAGGTGTGTTGGTCCCCCGTCACAACTAGCACCGTGCGACGGGGGCCTCAACCCCGGGGGACGGGCCGAGGGACGCGACAACCTCGATAAAACTGCGCTGGTGGGCAGGACCGGGGAAGTTGTCCTACCTGCTCATAGTAGGGAGAGTTGGTGTTGCAGGTCTAGGTGAGGGACATGGATGTTGAGATGAGATGGGCATTGTAATGGGAGCGTATGGATGGAAGGACGAGTGAGGCTGTGGTAACCCGAGAGAGCGCCATTTATCTAGCCCCCCCCCCACGACAAATACCTTCGTGTAGATAGTGTGTCCAATTCTAAGGCGACACAGGGCCACCTCGTCCCTTCTACTCCGATACTTGTCAATTGAGAGGCAACATAACTTCCCAGAAGGGGCTTGGATTTTAGTAATATAGCATACAAAATACTGTTCAAAATAAAGAAAAAGATGTAACATAACCTTACCTAACCTAGCGTTGGTTGGTTTTACGACACGTCGACCGTCGAGTCATATAGTGTCGGCAATCTCTCACGCCGGTTGGTCGCGGGCGAAGAGTAGCGACAGGTGAGACTCGAACTCACAATATTTCGTTTGTGAGACGAGCATCGTACCCCTAGACCACTCGTCCCCTAACCTAGCGTAATCCTCCATGCAAGAAAGGATTTTTTAAATTGAAAATTCCCAAACAATTTTTTGCTCTAAAGAATTTTCAAATGAAAAACCTAACCTAACCACCGTGCAGTTTTTGAAGAAAAATGCTTTTAAAAAATTGGGGGAAAATTGCCTCTTTTGTGACTTGTTTTCTAACTTGCAACAAAAGCCTAACCAAATGTAACTTAACCAAGCCTAACCCCTTTGTATGATTCATGGAGGTAAATGTGCGTAACTTGTCTTGCGGTTACCTTAAGTTGCAATAATAACCCTCGTTGTACTACCCAGTGCACATGATGAACCTCCAGCTGCATAATGCATGAGAGCTTTGCACTTGTTCCTTCACAAAGGACAATAACATTTTGAAAGTGCTATATTTTAGGAATGAGATCCTGGGCTGATACCATTTTCCCAGTTACCAATTTGCAGGCCAGATCTACATCATTGGTGTTGACAGCTATGATAAATGCACAGAAATCCATACATCGGCTTGTGGACAAAAATGTTTTTTTCTGATGATTTCTGATGTATCTCAAGAAGTGCTCAGTTCACTAACATGACAGCTAATGGACTGTTCACACCTAGCGTAATCTCGACGCACTGTCGGAATCGACGCAAAGCTAGCATGGGACCCAATGAATCCACCAATTCTGCCATTGCGCCGGCCTTGCGTCGGCTGTCTGTCGAGTCCTACAAAACGCTGGCGTTTTCCGAGCGGACAATGTTGGATTTTCTCAACTTTTTCCGCTCGGCGCACCAGCGACCTTGACGCAAGGTCGACAGACTGCTTGGGATAAACTGTGGTTGCCATATTTGCTGATCTTCGGTGGATTTGGGCCACATCGGCTGCGGTTTTTTCAGTTTGTAAGTTGCAACATGTCTGCAATTGCAACATGCAATCGCAACATGTCTCTCGGAAGATGCAAGCAAACCAAGAACAGGTGAGAGGATAGGATGGCAAGTATTTACCTACTTTGCGTTGAAAAGCTTCTTTCGATACCGGAAATGGGTATGATACTAACGAGGAAAACTGCTTAACGACAAAAGCGAGATATACTTCTAACCACGCTATAAAAATTACCAACACGGGTTATTATAAACTCCAGAGAAGCATCAACCTCAATCGCAGCAACCCACTAATTAACGGCTTGGGATCATCTGCAATGACAAAACTCAGTCTGCCACACATGAACCCAATCTAAACAGCTGATTTTGTTGTCATAACAACGGATCTATCAGTTGATCGCTGGCGTACTCGCATCTAGGCGATGCCGCTGCACTGGTCTGTCGACGCGTCGAAATTACGCCCAGTGCGTCGGGATTACGCCTAGTCCGTCATTGCGCTGGCTTTTTTGCGTCGAGATTACGCTAGGTGTGAACAGTCCATTATTCACTCAAATAACATTCAAAAACACCACGTGGCCCACTCTTTTTTAAGCTTAAAATCGCCGACAGTGCTTTCTTGAATCATGTTTCATGTGGATGAAGGAAATGTACTGCTGACACTTGTGAGGTACTGATGTATGTAAAGTTGAATTGACATTTGTAAGGTACTGATGTTTGCATGCAAAATAAAGCTCACTATTATGAATAGCATCGTAAGTGAGATGCCATATATAATTGCTCATTTATGGGCAAAATGTTATGCAGCCGATTCCTTGCATTGTTGTAAATTGCAATGTCAGTATGCTTGCAAGTTCACTTATGAGTGAATCCATACCATTCCCACTGAAGTGGCCTTACCATTACTTCTGTTTGTGTGTGTGTGCGTGTATATATATATATATATATATCTATATATATATAATGTATCTGGCCTCTCGCCTGCTTACCGGTGGACTGGGATTCCGGGTCTTTAGGGCACTCAATCCCCCCACCACGGAAAGGTGGTGCCTCGTCGGGGGGGGGGGGGGTCACTGGGGATAAAAACTCCACAAGTGCTGCGCGCTGGGCGGTTGCAGCAGTACTTTGTGGTGTCCGAATATCTGGCACTTGTAGCAATGCATGGGGCTTGGGAGAAATTCTAGTACCTTAACACGCACATATCCTACTCTCTCTGGAGGTATATCGGTCCTGTTTAATGTCGAGATGACGTTTGTCTGAATCAGCTCTGAATCGTTCCTTACTTTAATTTGTCTTGCGCCGATCACTCCGAACTTTGAAAGCCCTTCCACAATTTCATCCTCAGATACATCTCTCAAATCAAAGCAGTTGATGATCCCTCGCGCTGCGTTCTTTGTCTTGTGTGGCTCCACAGTAATTTCGATGGTTTCATTTTCCTTTTTGCCGTTCTTCCGTACACAGCACACAAACACAAGCGATGTAAGTGCCATACCACCCTGTTCTGCATTCGCGAACTCTACTTCCAGAGCACCATCCTTAAGTTTTTGACACCTCAGAATTTCGCCAAATCTGTCGCAACCATCCCTCCTATGGAAAAGGGACAGGGACGCGAGGCTTATATTCCCTCTGAAAACGAGAACACGAGCGCAGGGAGTAGACTCCATGGATAAGTTCTGATCTCCGCGTCGGTAAAAGTTGGTCTGGCCCCTGCGAGAGGGACCAGCAGTGTTCTTGTTTGATGTATGTGCCATACGGTGAGTTTCCGCTCCTCGAGGCGCCCCACCATATAGGGGCCCAACTGGAGGGACGCCTGAGGCCCGCGCAAGGGACGCCAGGCGCCCGAGGAACTATACGGGGCAGGCGGTGCCATCACCCGGCCGGGAGAGAGAGACGCACTGACCCGACCGGGATCCAGCGCCATCCACCCCTTGACCCCTGCCGGCCAGGCCAGCAAGCACCGGGCCGGGGCGCCCAGACTTTCGGCACGAGGCGACAAGTCGCTTGGCCCGAATGGAGCCCTACGGACCCGCCCGCCCCTCCGGGATACCGGGACCAAAGAGGCGTGTTGCTCCCCCTCACAACTAGCATCGTGCGGCGGGGAAACTCGGTCAACCCCGGGGGAAGGGCCGAGGCGGCGCTACTACCCCGATAAAACTGGGCTGGCGGGCAGGATCGGGGAAGTTATCCCACCTCTTCATAGTACAGATAGTTGGTGTTGCATGGCCAGGCGAAGGACATTAATGTTGAGTTGGGATCGGCATTGGAATGCGAGTGTATGGATGGAAGGGCGAGTGATGCACTCTTAGTCTGACCACTCCCGGCTTCCCGGTGGACTGGTCCGCCGGATCATTGGGGACCGCAACTCCCCCCCCACTCACCACGGAAAGGTGGTTCCTCGTCGGGGGGGGGGGTATTCGCCAGATTTGGCTCACTGCGACTTCCCCCCAAATGAAGGGTCGCCGTTCTGACAGCATGGAAGAGATCCAATGCGAATCGCATATGGTGCTTGACGCGCTTAGATAACTGGATTTCCATGGAGCGCTCCAAGGATGGCGGAAGCGTTGGGAGCGGTGTATCGCTGCACAAGGTTACTACTTCGAATGCGATGGCGGCCCAATTGAAATCAGGTACGTGTTCTGCTTTGCATAGGCGTAGTGTTATAACTTGTTTTATCGACCCTCCAACAGAACGCAAAGGCTTTCAAATTTCTTTGGAGTTTTCAAGTGTTGGTACCATGGTTCGTATTGGGCGCTAAATGACCAAACCTGGTCGATGCGCCCTAAAACTCAAATAACCAACCAACCATGGTTCGTAAATTCGAGTTCTGGCATTGGAATATTTTGGCACGCAAATTTTGTCGTACCACAGGTCAACCAACGTAGATGAGCTGGACTGTTTCCGGAAGGAGCGCTGATGTTTGTGTGGTGCGACAGCATCCACACTATCAATCCACTAACGTGAATTGTCGATAATCTGAGCACTTACTGCAAACAAGCAGGCAACAAAATTCAATATGTTTAACTTTTTCTCCAATCATCCCTCCAGAGACACGACAGTTCACTGACCTGGCATGATCGTCGATGAGCAGTGCCGCCCTCCGGTGACCGCCTGCCGAACAACACCCACTGCCACTCCGAGTATGCTGGCAAACGCTAATGTTCTTGCTTCTGTGTCTTATACGAATGCAGGAAATTTATTTGGCTATTGGTTTCACGACACGTCGACCGTTGAGTCATGTAGCGTCGCCAATCTCTCACGCCGATTGGTCGCAGGCGAATAGTAGCGACAGGTGAGACTCGAACCCACCTTTCGATTGTGAGACGAGCATCTTACCCCTAGACCACTCGTCCCCCAGGAAATTTATTTCGTAACTGACATGTTGACGTGCTGGCTACATTGCCTTTCTTTTACTTCAGGGCGCATTGACTGCATTGGTTATATAACGCACATTATCGAACTTCAATGTGGCACTGTTGATACTGCCATCTGCTGCCAACAACACCAGCAGCACCGACCATGACAACGGTTTCTCCGATCTCAAACACGTACGTGTTCCAGCGATATGTATTTCCAGGCAGAAATAACAATATTCGCTCAGGACATGTCCAGGTCTTCTCCAGCCACCAGCCGGGCGACGAACGACTCCTTGGTCTTATTGACTTTGGCCTTGCGTTCATCGTATGTGAGCCGCTTGTGGCTGAACCGCTTCTTCTCCACCTTCTTCTTGGGCTGCTGCTTAGCTTCAGGCGACGCGCGGATCGCCTGATGGGCCTTAGTGTACATATCTTCGATCTGAAACGGAACACAACGGCGGTGCATGGGTACTGGAGCCATAGCATCAGCGTTAAACTAATGTTTTTTTGGTTTGGTGTGACATGTCGAAACGGGTCCACTAGAATGAACAAATCTCACATGGAAGCATGTCAATTAAAATATCGTTTCAGTCTTTCAAGCTCCATTTCAGCCAAAAGTATATTTAACAGTGCATGCTTTTGGTTTAACTTCGGAGACACCTGTTATATGGATACCTACGTTAACGATAACGATTGCAGTTCCATGTTCAGCAGATCGCATTCAGTGCCATGTTATCAGCAGATCGCATTGCTTAACACACCACAACACGAGTTATCTCTGTATCTGGAATTGTGTCCCAAAATGTTTGTTAGGAACGAGTCTTGGGGGACTTCATACGCACACATCAACAAGCGCGATGTGGATACATCCTTGGAAAGGATGTACAATCAGTGCTCAGAAAGTGGTACGTCTCTACTGTACTATTTGAGTTAAAAAGTTTGTTCGACGCATATGACGTGTCGGCGCCGTGTCCGTGACGTCTGTCGCATCTGTGCAGAGTCCACCGCGTCTGTCGCTTTCGCGCCGCGTCACTCATCTGCGCCGCATATGACGCGTCTGGGGCACGTCTGTCGCATCCCGTCGCATGTGACGGGTCTGCGCCGTTTCTGTCGCGTCTTCGCCACGTCTGTCGCATCTGCGGCAGGTCCATCGCGTCTGTCGCGTTCGCGCCGCGTCAGTGGCATCTGCGCCGCATTTGTGGCGTCTACGCCGCGCATGTCGCCTGCTCCGCGTCTGACGCGTGGCTCGATTTAAACCGGAATAGCGGCCGAACTAATGGACCGATCGTCATGAAATCAGCATCACTTTGTAGCGGAAAAAATGCAGTCTTTCCCTCAGCGAAGCGAGCGGGACTTCGCTTGATGTATGAATGAATGATGAGAAAAAAACAATGTTACACTAGATTGGTGTACCGTGAACCATGTGACCGATTCACATCAAACCAACATCAAAACGCAGCGGAGCAAGTGCCGAAGCAAGTCTTAACGCAGCGGAGCAAGTGCCGAAGGCGCTTGTCTTCTACTATACTATTTGCGTTAAAAACTTTGTTTGTCTGTCTGTCGTCTTTTGTCCCTTTGTCGATTGCCATCGTGTGTCAATAGACAAGTGCCGAAGGCGCTTGTCTATCTACAATATACTATTTGCGTTAAAAACTTTGTTTGTTTGTCTGTCTGTCGTCTTTTGTCCTTTTGTGGATTGTCATCGTGTGTAGGTTCGGCCATGTGTCGCACGTATTTGAAATTTTCACACGCGACAGACAATCGATGTGTGATGTGCGGTGCCGAGTTTCGTTGTCTGTATGCCGGGCACGTGGCACGTGCTCAAAGTTGGCACTACCCCGTCATTGGCTTAACGTGTGATTTGGGAAATTGCATGAGGCGGACGAGACGGGCGCACGTTGGCGCCTGGCACGGCTCACAACAGAGCTACGGAAATATGGCTGACAGCACGTGAAAGCCCCAAATGTTGGCTATCCACGGGACGAAATTTCGGCACGATCGGGTCAACGTGCTGCGCGTGAGCGTCACGGGGGTCCTGAGAGGACGGGGCGTCGGCCGCCCATGGGAATAGCACGTAAAACCGTGATTTTTTTCACCAATTTTAGCGCTCCCGATCGACCCAATTCACACCGCCATATCTCGACAACCAATGGACCGATCCACACCAAACGAACACCTTAGTGTTGCCACGACAATTGCCAACATCGCCACGGTAACTATTAACGGGTCACCCCTAACGTGCACGCGAGGGGGGGGCTTGAAAAGAGGACGTGACGTTTTTCAGCGTTTTTCACGATTGGGTCTGGTTCTCGGAAACGGCTCAACTTGGCGACATGCCGTCACCTTGACCACCTGGGCGGATGTACCGGCTACCATTTTCCCATAGACTATCGTGGGCTGCAGTGTGTGCCCGCGCCGTCATCGTCACATGGGCTGCACGTGTTTCGGTCCGTGAAAAAGCTTCCGATTTACACTGTCCCCACACCACTATCGGACGACATTTCGCGGAGAAACTTGCATGCGCAGATAGCCCCAAGGTTTGTGATGCCTACGGTTCCTTCGGATTTTCCACATCGTAAATAGTTTGGTAGCAATCGTCGATGCCCGCAACCATTACCGGGCGACATTTTTCGCCGGCAACTAGCGCTTCACAATGTGGCGGCTTCAGCGCGGCGTCCCACGCTATCGCCTGAAAATGAAAAAATTCCAGAGGGCGGGCGCATTCGCGACGGCGGCACCTCCGCCGGAGAGATTCTGTAAATTGAAATATTCGAAAGCAGATAAATGAATCAACGTTACGTTCAAATGGGCATAGCCGCCGAACCATGTGACCGATTCACATGAAGCCAACGTCAAATTATTTGTCTTAACGCAGCGGTGCAAGTGCCGAAGGCGCTTGTCTCTACTATACTATTTGAGTTAAAAAAAACTTTGTTTGTCTGTCGTCTTTTGTCCTTTTGTGGAGTGCCATCGTGTGTAGGTTCGACTATGCGTCGCACGTGCTTGAAATTTTCGCACGCGACAGACAATCGATGTGACGTGCTGTGCCGAGTTTCGTTATCGTGGCCTGTATGCCTCGCACGTGGCACGTGCTCAAAGTTGCCACTACCGTCATTGGTTTAACCCTCGCACGGCTGGTGGTCTGAACCACCTTCGCCAGGCTGGGGGGGGGGTAGATACATACCCCCCCAGGTATCTCACGAACCAAGCAAGATAGAACGAATCTGAAAATTGCATCGGATAGCTCGAACAAATTCCAGTCGAAAGTACTTCGGTAGTTTTTGCGTTAGGATTTGAACTTAACCCTCGCACAGCTGAGGGGATAGATACCTACCCAACCAAAGTTTTCCCGCGATAGCGGGAAAACGGGCGCGCGGCAGGACGCTGAAATTTGGCATACCTTACAATCAGGCGCGCACCCAGGATTTTTCCATGGGGGGCCCTGACCAAAAAGGGCACTTGGCCGGCTCCAAAAGGGCACTTGACCGTCTCCAAAAGGGCACTTTGCGGCCCGGGGCACACTGGAAGGTTTGCTGACCGGGGGGGAGGTGGGCGTGAATTTTCCAGGGCAAACTCGCAAGAAAGTCCAGCTGTTCACTGATGGAACACTGAAAAGTGAGATTTAAGCAAGGATTTTTTGGGAGGCTGATACATTTTTTACGCTGAACCTAGGGGTAGGCGGGGTAGGTATGTATCGTTCGATCGTTTAGGCCAAGGCCGATGGGCACTTTTGCGCCCAAACCCAAAAGGGCACTTTCTGCCGAGGGACACTTCTCGATTTCGACCTAGGGAGAGGAAGCCGGGCCCCCTGGGCACCACACACCGGTGCGCCTATAGGCACAGGACAGGGCACAGGGCAGGGCACAGGGCAGGGCATAGGGCAGGACTCAGGGCAGGGCACATGACAGGGCACAGGGCAGGGCACAGGGCAGGACACAGGGCAGGGCATAGGGCAGGACACAGGGCAGGGCAGAGTTCACGGTACAGCACAAGGCACAGGGCACTTTTAGATCAAAAGGGCACCTAATTGGGACAGGCATAGGACAGGAAAGGGCACAGGGAATGTCATTTTTAGGCCAAAAGGGCAGTTTTGGGCCCAAAGGGCACCTTTGGCACAGGCGGGGCACACAAGGCAGGTGATTTTTGGGCTAAATTTGGGACATTCTGGCCAAGAGGGCACTTTTCGGTCAAAAGGGCACTTTGGTCTCATGGGGGGGCCCGGGCCCCCTGGACCCCCCTCCGGTGCGCCTATGCTTACAATTAGCTATTTTTACATCTTCTAAAAAAAAATTGGGTCGGGTCATCGTAGGTCACCGAGTTATCGCGGGTCAAGTGAGGTACCCGAATTTTTTCTCTCTAAATTTTGGAATTTTGAATTTTTTCTTTTTGAAATAGGTATAAGAACCAAAAATATGACGTTCTAAGTCAACTTAGCATTATACAAAAGTCCATAGTTTGTCTGCAATGTTGATGTTAGTTTAGATAAAACTACAAAGTGCAAAAAATGACTCATCAAAAAATCAAAATTCGAAAATTCTGAAATTGTACGTTTTGGCGCTCAGTCAAGATAAGTAAACCCTGAAAGTGTCATTGTAATATTTGTATTATTGAAGGCGTGGCGACTGCTTAAATATTTTTGGAGGTGACCTCACTTGACCCGCGATAACTCGGTGACCTTTGATGACCCGACCATATTTTTTTTAGAACATGTAAAAATAGCTAATGGCAAGGTATACCAAATTTCAGCGCGCTGCCGCGCGCCATTTTCCCGTTATCGCGGGAAAACCTTAGGTGGGTGGGGGGGTTGGTATCTACCCCCCAGCCGTGCGAGGGTTAACATGTGATTTTGGAAATTGCATGCGGCGGACGAAACGTGCGCATATTGGCGCCTGGCACGGCTCACAACAAAGCTACTTAAATATGGCTGACATCACGTGAAAGCCCCAAATGTTGGCTATCCACGGGACGAAATTTCGTCACCATCGGGTCAACGTGCTGCGCGTGAGCGTCACGGGGGTCCTGAGAGGACGGGTCATCGGCCGCCCATGGGAATAGCACGTAAAACCGTGATTTTTTTCACCAACTGTAGCGCTCCCGATCGACCCAATTCACACCGCCATATCTCGACAACCAATGGACCGATCCACACCAAACGAACACCTTAGTGTTCCCACAATTGCCAACATCGCCACGGCAACTATTAACGGGTCACCCCTCACGTGCACGCGAGGGGGGTTTGAAAAGCGGACGTGACGTTTTTAAGCGTTTTTCACGATTGGGTCTGGTTCTCGGAAACGGTTCACCTTAGCGACATGCCGTCACATTCACCACCTGGGGGATGTACCGGCTACCATTTTCCCATAGACTATGATGGGCTGCAGTGTGAGCGCGCGCAGTCATCGTCACACGGGCTGCACGCGTTTCGGTCCGTGAAAAGACTCGGATTTACACTGTCCCCACACCACTATCCGATGACATTTCGCGGAAAAAGTTCCATGCGCAGATAGCCCCAAGCTTTGTGACGCACACGGTTCCTTCGGATTTTCCCATCGCAAATAGTTTGGTTGCAATCGTCGATACCGGCAACCATTAACAGGCGACATTTTTCGCCGGCAACTTGCGTTTCACAATGTGGCGGCTTCAGCGCTGCGTCCCACGCTATCGTATGGCAATTAACGGGGTATGGCAATTGACGGGGTAAATCATTTGACGGCGTACGGCCATTGACGGGGTATGGCAATTGACGAGGTATGGAAATTGACGGGTTATGGCAATTGACGGGTTATGGCAATTGACGGGGTATGTCAATTGACGGGATCCGGCAATTGACGGGTTATGGCAATTGACGGGGTATGGAAATTGACGGGTCCGGCAAATGACGGGGTTCGGCAATTGACTGGTTATGTCAATTGACGGGTCCTGCAATTGACGGGTTATGGCAATTGACGGGGTTTGGCAATTGACGGGGTATGGCAATTGACGGGGTATGGCAATTTACGGGGTATGGCAATTGACGGGTTATGGCAATTGACGGGGTATGGCAATTGACAGGGTATGGCAATTGTCGGGGTATGGCAATTGACGGGGTATGGCAATTGACGGGGTATGGCAATTGACGGGGTAAAGCATTTGACGGGGTAAGGAATTTGACGGCGTACGGCCACTGACGGGGTATGGCAATTGACGGGGTATGGCAATTGACGGGGTTTGGCAAGTGATGGGGTATGGCAATTGACGTTTGTTTGTTTGTCTGTCTGTCCGTCGTCTTTTGTCCTTGCGTCGAGTGCCATCCTGTGTAGGTTCGACGATGGGTCGCACGTGCTTGAAATTTTCACACGCGACAGACAATCGATGTGTGATGAGCTGTGCCGCGTTTCGTTGTCGTGGGATGTATGACGAGAACGTGGCATGTACTCAAAGTTGGCACTACCCTCTCATTGGCTTAACATGTGATTTGGAAAATCGCATGCGGCGGACGAGACGTGCGCACATTGGCGCCTGACACGGTGCACAACAGAGCTACGGAAATATGGCTGACATCACGTGAAAGCCCCAAATGTTGGCTATCCACTGGACTGCTTCCTCAGGCGATACAGTGCCGACGATAGGAAACCCTGCCTAGCTGATGTGACGGCTCTCCACCTTTACCAAGACTGTCGGCGATATGGAACCCCGCCTGCCTGGTGTGACGGCTCTCTCAACCGCAACCATGACTGTCGGCGACAGGGAACCCCACCTGCCTGGTTTGACGTTAGTTAGTTATTGTGGTTTAGGGGCGCATCGACTGCATAGGTCATATAGCGCCTATAACATAACATAATAAGTCATTTAATCATAAAAGCGAGTGAACGTCAGTTCGGACGAGTTATAATACGATGTCGGATCTATTCATGATAAAACTGGTACTAGCCACGTATGCATCAGTATGTTAGTGACCGGTGTAAATCACGGAATATCTAATTTCCAGGAGGAATTTTAAAAAAGCTCTCCTGAGTACACAATGTCGGACTCATCCCCCTAATACTTCCCGAAGCGAGACAGGGCTGCGTCCAAAGTGACCTCTCCGTTCGTGGGCAAGCCGGGGACATGATACTAAAATGTGTCGCACTGACATTGGTGCGGTGCACCTCGGGCACCGTGGCGTCTCGCACCGCTCAAGAGATACCGGTGTGTCGGATAAGACTGTTCCAAACGCAGGCGACACAGTGACAACTCTTGATCTCTGTTTTGGTGTGATGATGAAGCCCACTCACCAATATAGGGCTTTACAGTCTTCGACTTATGTTTGTTAAGAGTTCCAGCGTGCCTGCCACTTACCCGAAATATAACCTTTGACAGCTGAGTAGAAGCCCCGAGAAGGAAACGTGTGCACGGGGCAAGTGCACACCGCTCCGCCGCAGCATCCGCGGCCTCGTCCCCACAGATTCCCACATGGCTCGGAATCCAACATAGAATAACCGTTTTTCAAGCGCAAGGTCAGCAATGTAGGCCTACGTAAAATATCGTGTAACAGTGGGTTCGACGGATAAAACGCACTTATAGTCATAAGACTGCTAAGAGAATCGGTGTAAATTGTAGTGTCTGGTGTGACGGCTCTCTCAGACGCTACGAGTGTCAGCAATACGGAGCGCCGCCTGGCTGGTGCGACGGCTGGCTCTCTCTCTCTCTCTCTCTCCCCCCCCCTCCCTCCCCCAGCCGCTACAATGACTGTCGGAGATAGGGAACCCTGCCTTCCTGCTCACCCCTTCCAAACAGGCGGTGCGCCAGAGGTTGACATGCTGAACTTCGTAACGTCGAACCTTGCTCCATATGATCTGTCCATCGCGCCAGCAGCCCATACTTCCTGGATGTGCCTATGAGATATTCCCCAACCCCAGACACAATTATCTATCCAACGCCCGATTAGGTCGCATCGACTTCAAGCGAGCAGGTCAGTGCCACCTATGTTGGATAAAAGAAACTGAACAACTCAGCTAGGAACATCAACGATTGAAAGCTAACTTTATTCAACGGTGTCCCACCCTTACATCAAGTTGGCATACAACTTACCTGGCAAACAACTTACCTGGCAAATGATGTCCTTGTTCGTGAAACGAACAATGAGACGGTATTTAGGGGTGTTGTATTTGTTTTTATCCTGAATTACCAGCCTCTTGCGAGCATAGTAGTCGGTCTTCCCCTCCCTGCGCCTCTTGAACTTGACCTGGTATCTCTTGAAGTAGGCCTTATTCTTGACAAGTTTAATGAATGCCTGGAAAGAAAATGATTCTGAACTTCAATTCAAATTTCTTGCTGCGGAGTAAATGTACAAACAAGAATTGCAACAATCACAATTAGGCCCGGTCAGATCACCAGTATCATTTTACTTTTTCATATATGCAGAAGGGTAGAATCGCTCGGTCTTCCTGAATGTCACTAAGCCAAATTGTACAAAGAACGTCCATATGGGAAGTTGTTCCTCAAAGGATAATGTGACTGGGAAACCGGTAAATTCTGGAAAAATGGTTGAAGCTAAAGGATGTTAGTTAGTCATTTCAGCTTTAGGGTGCTTCGACCAGAATTGATCATTTACGCCGAAAGCTTAAGAACGTATGGCTCATCATGCTACCCTATGAACTGCAGGTGATAGGGCAATTAATTCACAAATTATAATCATGTGAAAATAAAGTGAACAGATTCTTATGTTGTGAAATAGTATAGAAGAAATTATCTTAATATATTTGGTTCACAGATGCATTGACTGTATGGTCATTTGGCATTGATACACAGGGAAATTGCAATTGTTTAAGACTGTCATAAAAAGAAACTGATAGCCACACACCGAAATTCATAGCACTTCAGATACGGGGCACTGCGCTCAATCACAACCATGGATAGCCGTTTTCACAAACAGCCACTGATAACCACCCCAGAATAATTAGTCATTTCGGCTCAAAGGGCACATGGACTGCACCGGTCATATAGCACCAACAGTCATAGTTTAGCTTTTGGCCATCACAGAGCATGTTACAATCGCTTATAAAGTATTTTGTTTCTTACTTTAACGATTACTGTGGATGAATGAGTTTTCCATACCATGGATACATGACAGATGAGATATTCTAAAACTTTGATCACTGACATATAATGGAAAAATAGCAAGGCTGTGATCCAACTGCATGATCAGGCACCAGACACTGACAGTAGTTACAAATCCCCAGCAACAGACTAATTGGAGAAATTCAGCATGAAAATGAAGTGTACAATGTGGGTCAGGGCATCTAAAGAGGAAATATAGATTGTGGGGAACAAAGGAAGACTGGTAGAGGTCTACAAGATAAATCGACAATATAATAAATTAACTTATCGTCCAAGGTTTTCCACAGATAGTGGTGGAAAATGGTCAAGTCAAGTCATCACACTTTAATGGAAAAAGATATTTGAATGAAACTTTCAGAGTTTGCTTATCCTTAGGGATATGGAGAGGATTTTTTTAAATACCAAATTTCTTAATTTTTGATGACTTATTATTGCCCATTACACATATTTTCCCATTAAGGCTAAAATTGAAGATTTTGGTGCAAGTAAGCAGTTATTATGAGGGCAACAACACTTCTTGCTCCACCCTACCCATAAGATATAAAAATGCAAGAAAATTCAGAGCTAAAAATTTCAAAAAAAGAAGGTTGATTTAAGATGGTGCACACCAGCAAAGCAAAAAATTAGGATGCATCCTCTCATCAATTTGGCACGTGTGAAAATTTTGAGGTCAGGTTATCTATGGTCCACGAGTTAATGAAGGTCAAGTGATGTCACATCCAACAAAGTTCAACCAGTCATCACACTTTAATGGAAAAAGATATTTGAATGAAACTTTCAGAGTTTGCTTATCCTTAGGGATATGCAGAGGATTTTTTTTAAATACCAAATGTCTTAATTTTTGATGACTTATTATTGCCCATTACACATATTTACCCATTAAGGCTAAAATTGAAGATTTTGGTGCAAGTAAGCAGTTATTATGAGGGCAACAACACTTCTTGCTCCACCCTACCCATAAGATATAGAAATGCAAGAAAATTCAGAGCTAAAAATTTCAAAAAAAGAAGGTTGATTTACGGGTGGGGAAAGCACCATGATGCACGGTCGACTTCACGTTACTGTGATTTGGAATATTTTGTTACTTAGAGAAAGATATAGCTATGCTGGAAAAAAAGTGCAGCACAAAGCCACTAGACTCACCAGTGGACTAGGTAATTGAGAATATGGGGAAAGGCACATGACATTAGATATGTACTCACCAAAGTATAGGAGATTAAGGGGTGATATGATTGAAATGTATAAAATCACTGAAGGGCTAGATGAAGTCAATCTGAATGTTGCCCTTCTATTTAGACTATCGCACATGGGTCATCAATCCTGTTGATAAAAATTAAGGTGTAGTCAGTTAAGCAATAACAGGTATTCTGTCAAACAATTGTTGATCAGTGGAATGGACTGCCTGCTGGTGTTGTGGAAGTTCCTCATTGGATGTACTTAAAAATAGGGTGGACAACTTTTAGGCTGGAAAATCTTGTTTTCTAGTTCTAGTGGTGGATGGGATAGGATATATGCTAAGTAGGTGTGCACTGTACAGGCCCCTTCGAGGCAGGCATCGATGGAGTTGACTTTTATTAGGTCACTCAAGCGACATGTGTTATGCAGGACAAAATGAATAGGGCTGTCTGTTTATTTATTAGGTGACTCAACTCATTGTATGCATGATCACAGCTAATGGCACCACCCACACTGTTTCACAGGTGGGCCACAGGATTGGAAAATGTCCCAAGTGGTGCACGTGTTGAATAGGGCTGGATACGTAAGATAGACATTGATGAGCGAGTGGGATGCTGGTAGATAGATTCTTTGACATTGGTTGGTTATTTGGGCTTACAGGCGCATCGACTGTGTTGGTCATACAGTGCCCACGATTCTTTGACATTAGGGATGTGGTTTGTTGTGATGTCAGCAGCTTTTTGCTCCAAGGCCATGTGGCTATGGAGCAAGATCGCCGATTCAAATTCCCATGGCAGTTCCAACAAAAAAGGTTTTACTATTGATGCTGTTGAAATAAGTCGAATTAAACTTACAAACACTAGCAAACATGCTTTTTGATTTTTTTAATGACTGGAATCTGGCAGCCAACACATGACTGCCAAATGACAAATTGGCACCATGGTAAATTGGTGAAGGCTGTGGTATTAAGTAGTTTCCTTGGGTTCTTTTAAAACACATTCAACCGCCAGGTCATATGGCATCGCCAATCTCTCATGCCGATTGGCCACGGGTGGACTCTGTAAATTCCGTTGGTTGCAAGATTTGAATCCACAATCTTGCGATCAAGAGTCCGACGCTCTACCAACTGAGCTACCGGGGCCCCTATGGTAATAAGTCAAATTTCTGAGCAACAGTGCATAAAATAACAACAAAGGTATATTTAAATTGATACCATCCAAGTTAATACATCCATACCTGATACTCGTGACATGCTCACACCTCACAAATGATAAATATTCAGAGCACAACTCATGAGTAGGATGCTCGTGTAACAACTGATTCGCATATTGGGGTATGGGTTCCAGAATATGAAATGGTTGATTAAAATTGTACTGGATACTCTGTCTAACACTGTTTTCTTTCCACCACCAAACAATAATTGTGGTCAATGAAAAAGGTGGAAAATAAATTGAAACCAATTCTTCTTAAATGCTGCATGCTATATTTTAGTGCATATCTGGAATGTATTAGTTGAAGCCAAAAATTGCTTGGAAGGGTCTAAAGCAACTAGATGGAAGAGCAAATTGCCACTGTAAAACCACCTAGTGTCTTTGCTAGGGTTATGGTATCAGTATTATTGGAGATGAAGGTAAAATTTTATGCCTTGGAATTTTTTAATAGAATGTATTTTTTAATAGGAAGTATTTCAACATGGAAGACGATTAAACCACTCATTTTCCCTGGTTAGTTAGTTATTTGGGCTTTAGGGTGCTTCGACCAGAATTGATCATTCACAATCATTTCCCTGGAAATGATTACTTTTCTTTTGGCAAAAACACAATCATGATCTTCCTGATTGCATCCATATCCAGTTCAAGTTGTTTATTTCAACAGCCCGGTTCTGTACGCACCAAATTCTGTTACATTTCCAGTGCAAGCAACGCTACCGTAGGAAGTGCAGAAGATACCCGGTCAACATGCCTCTCACATAATGTTCACGGGGGGATTCGGGCACCTAAGGTCTGAAACTAGAAGCACAAAATTTGGAGGAATTGCAGCTGTAGTGAACTTGCTGCAGCATACATTTGACCCTGAAGACATTGACCCCAGGTCAATGTCTTCAGGGTCAAATGAGGTCACAATTGGCCTCCACTCCACCTGGCATCGCCCGTACATACAGAAAGTATGCACGTTCCACTGCCTTGGTTGGTTATTGGTTTTACGACACGTCGACCGTTGAGTCATGTAGCGTCGCCAATCACTCACGCCGATTGATCGCGGGCGAAGAGTAGCGACAGGTGAGACTCGAACCCACAACCTTACGTTCCACTGCCAAACGGTAGGTAGACCGTTCATATGTACGTACGCTGGTACAGACCGTGCTTGCTGTCGTTACGGTCGGTAGTACGGACCCATCATGCGATCGTTACGGCCAGCACTAAAGTTAACAGCAGAGCGAACAATTTTGTGGCCAGTTTGGTTGGTTATTGGTTTTACGACACGTCAACCGTTGAGTCATATAGCAGCGACAGGTGAGACTCGAACCCACAATCTTTTGATTGTGAGACGTGCATCTTACCCCTAGACCACTGGTCCCCTTTGTGGCCAGTTTGTTTGGAACCATTCTAGTTTTCTGGTTAGGATACATTATGCTATAATATATATATATATATATAATATAAAATATATTACATTATGCTATAATTCCCACCAGGATGGGAATTAAGGCACTTCTTAAGATATTTTTTCTCTGAAAACATTTTTGCACTCCGGGTTCATACTGGATAGGATGGGCCTCACACAGGGGCGTCGATTTGTATCCTTTTGCAGGGGCCATGGCCCCCCCAATGCTGATCTTGGCCCCCCAATGTTGATTTGGGCCCCCCCAATAACCCATGCTATTTTTATGCTGATAAAAAGCTAAAGGAAAAAAAAGAAGAAAAACACTGTGTTAGGTACATAGAAAACTTGGTTGATGTTAACCAGCACATTTTGTACTGAAAAAGAACAGATTTGGATTAGATAGTGGACTGAGTATCCAACTTTTGCTACACAATTCAAAATTATGTGCAAAAAAACAAAATAGCTAGATTTCCCTCCACTGTGCAGGGAAAACTTATGCCATAAAATGTTAAGATTCGCTGATGATGCATTTTAAACCAGATTGTCTTTTTTTAATGTTAAGCCACGAAACAACAATTGGATTGTCATACTGATGTTTGTACACACCACCAATGGCAAAACCACACACATGTGAGCTTAAACAGGAAAAAATCCATTCTTAATTTCCAGTCATTGTCAAACTTGCATTGTCCAGTGAACAGCAGACAATCATCCTTGAGATTGTGGATATGCAAACTATAATTATCTTCAGCAGCCCACCTATCACACCATCAGCTTGATATTTACCTAGGTACCTACCTAAATGCCCAATAACAATGCATGCATTCAATATTGATATGGGGAAAACGAGAGCCATGTGTGGGCAAATCTGCCAGCTTATGATGCCATGACAGAGAAAACTCAGCAAGAAGCTGCATGGCCACTGCAATATAATTGGTATTCCTAAAAGAATAAAAAAGAAAGCTATGGCTCACATGACTTTTAAGCAAACCTTAGTCATCCACGACCAATGCTGTACAAGAGAAATAGCCTTGACAAGCCCAATGTCTCGTACGCCGCAAAAACACCATTATTAAACGCCGCAAAATACCATTATTTTAAAAGGTACACCAAAGTCGCATTCAAACCTTGATGACGTCACAGATTTTTATTCGTATATTGCAGAAATTGGTAGCATCAGGCAAGTTTCAATTTAACTGCATGGGGGAGTGACTTTTTCAGGCGTACCGGACCACAGAGGTCATTTGCGCCACCTTTTTTGAAGCGAGTACGTTACATGTCTGACTATAAAAGCGGGTGTTTGCGATCAAGGTGCAGGCATGTGGACGTTTACATAAAGGGAATTTTACGTTATAGTTTGTGTTATATTTTAGGCGCTGAAGGCGGGGCTAGGATGGGGACATCCCCCTAATGTCTAGATGGCAGGGGCGTCGATTTGTATCCTTTTGTGGGGGCCAGGGCCCCACCAGTGTTGATCTTGGCCCCCCATGTTGATTTGGCCCCCCAATAACATATGCTATTTTTATGCTCATAAAAAAGTTGAAAAAAATAAGAAAAACACCATGCTAGGTACATAGAAAATGTAGTTGATGTTAACCAGCACATTTTGTAATTAAAAAAACAGATTTGGGTTAGATAGTGGACTGACTCTCCACCTTTTGCTACAAAATTCAAAATGGTGAGCACAAAAACCAATTGTCATTGTCAAACTTGCATACAATCCAGTCCCGTGAACAACAATCAGTTATCATTGAGAGTGTGGATATACAAACTATAATTAACCTCAACAGCCCACTCATCACACTATCAGTTTGATATTTGCCGGGTACCTAGGCACCTAGGTACATGCTGCAGAAAGACTTAGAAGAGCTTGTGAAGTGGTCCAAAAATGGCAGATGAAATTAAATTTTGATAAGTGCAAAATCATGCATGTATGCAGGGGCGTCGATTTGTATCGTTTTGTGGGGCCCCACCAATGTTGATCTTGCCCGCCCCCAAATGTTGATTTGGGCCCCCCCCCCCCAATAACCTATGCTATTTTATGCTGATAAGAAAGCTAAAGGGAAAAAATGACAAACACCATGCTAAGTAGAAACATTGATGTTAACCAGCACATTTTGTACTGAATAGAAACAGATTTGGATTAGATAGTGGACTGACTCTCCACCTTTTGCTGAAAAATGCAAAATTGTGTGCAAAAACAAACAAATCAGCTGGAATTCCCTCCACTGTGGAAGTACAGCTTACATCTTTCTGGGTTGGTTGGTTGGTTATTTGGGTTTACTGGCGCATTGACTGCGTTGGTGATACAGCGCCCATACAACTTTTCTTGTTCCCACCTTAAAGCACAATAATACCCAAAAGATTCCGAAAAAAAAATTACAACCATGTTTACAAAAAATATAATTTTGTATTCAAAATCAGCTTAGGTTAGGTTAGGCTCGGTTAGGTTTCTTTTTTAAGGTTGAGAATTTTCAGAAAATAAATTAAGTGAAATTTTAATTTAGTTTAATTTTTGTTCTCAAAAGATAGGTTAGGATAGGCTAGGTTAGGTTCTGTTGCATGAAAAAAAAATATGTTTATGCGATGTTACCGAACTCAAAGCCTTTTTGGCATTATTTTGCTCACAACCTGAAAAGTAAGCACAAAAAATAAGTGGGTCCAATCATCTTAGTCACCTTCATAAACATGGTATTCTGCATATTTTTCTTTGTTTTAAAGGAAAAAAAGAACACCTTAGACTGCAAGGTTACCAAATAATTTGCAATTTTGGGGGGAAACGTTTTTGGAATTTTTTTAAAAAAGTTTTCCAACTTGAAAAGCCTAAACTAACCTAACTTAACCGAACCTAACCGATTTGCTTGCTATATGGAGGCAAATGTGTAAAAACTTGTCTTGTTACCACCTTAAAGCACAATAATACCGATTTAGCTAGGTTAGGCTAGTTTAGTTGGTTACCTTGGAAAAATTGTTCAATCATTTTCAAAAATAAAATAAAATTGGAAGTTTTCCTTCAAAAGCAGCTGACATTAGGTTCGGGTAAGTTGGGTTCGGTTGTTCAATTTAGAAAATTTTCAGAATATATATTGCTTAATTTTTGTTTCTATTTTTTTCTCCAAAGCAGGGGCGTCGATTTGTATCGATAGACACTAGCGCGCATTAAATGTCACACATCGTGATGGGCGTTCCTCAGAACATCCAAAATCGTAATATGCAAAGAAAAAATTCCAGTTATAGAAATTCCAGCGCCTGAAGTCTAAATTTGAGGTTACAGTGACAAATGTGACGGACGTAAGACATTTGTGGTGCAATTGCGCGCAGTGTTTAATCCGGAGGCCAATCTCATGTGACGTCGTACTGATTCGTTTTTTGTACTTCGCACATCCTGATGTATCGCACCTTCTGATGTATCTGCGGATTGGTGTGATTTTAGATAGTGAATAAATAGCTTGCTGATATTTAATTCCCAATGGAACAGTAGTTGAAGAAGTTGGCAGGTAAGCTTGAAAAAGTCCAGTCCATACTTTTTTCTGATTTGTGCTCAGGGTTTCCATGTTAATATCACATAACTACCACGTTTGTCTTCAAGAAGAGCTGTTTTTAGTTTACTTTTATTAAAATTTTCATTCCACTGCTCTTAGTGCCCTTTCTGCCCAGGATTGGGGCACCTAGTGTTGCATTTCCGTCCAGGGGTTGGCACACCTTTTGGTAAATTTACAGCTTAAGGTAATTTCTGATTAATTTTTTCCCATGCAATGTTTAGGAATGTGATAAACACGATTTTGGTAAATTTGTGTTTTAAGGTGTTTTATGAATTCGTGGAATGTATCATTTCAATGCAATGTTTATGAATGTGACTCAGATGATGGGACCACTCATTTTCTATACAAATGCCTGCATTTCAGGTTGTAAGCAAAATAACATCAACAAAAAGCTTTGAATTAGGTGACATAGGGTAAAGTATTTTTTTTTAAATAAAATAAATGCAACATAACCTAACCTAACCTAGCTTAACCTCCCCTTGGAGAAAAACAAAACCAAAACATCAAGTTGTAAAAATTTCAAGCAATGTATTTTTTTTACAATAAAAAAATGTAACCCAACCTAACCTAACCTAACCTAACCTAACCAAACCTAACCTAACCTGACCTGACCTGACCTGACCTAATCGAATCTAACCTAACCTAACCTAACCCAATTTAACCTAACCTAACATAAGCTGCTTTTAAAGAAAAAAGATCTATTTCTTTCAAATTTTGGAACAATTTTTGCAAAAAATGTCGAACTTAAAACACTTAAACTAATCTAACATCACCAAACATAGCCCATTTGTTTGCTTTATGGAGGCAAATGTGTAATAACTTGCCTTGTTACCACCTTAAAGCACAATAATTCTGGTTAGATTAGGTTGGGTTAGGTTTTTTCATTTGTAAAATTTCAATAAAATAAATTGCTAGATATTTTTCCAATCTTGTTTTTATAGTTGTTTTCTCCAAGGTCAGCTTAGGTTACATTAGGTTATGTTGAATTTTTAATGTATTTCTTTTAATTGCTATGTTACCTAACTCAAAGCCCATTTTTAATGTTATTTTGCTCACAACCTGGAAAGTAAGCATTTGCACAGAAACTGAGTAGTGCCATCAGCTTAGTGACATTCATAAACATTGCATTGGAAATTTAAATATAAAAATATTAATAAAATACATAAAAGCACACATTTAATGTCCTTTCCTCTGCAAATGCATGCCTTTCAATTGGGAGTAAAAAATAACACCAAAAAAGGGTGTGGAGTAAGGAAATATAGCATACAAATAATGTTCAAGATGTATGATAACCTTACAAGAAATTAATTGTTTTTAATTTAAATTTTCGAGGCATTTTCTCAAATATTTTCAACTTAAAAAACCTAACCTAAGCTAGCGTGAACCGTTTATTATTTTTTGTAGAAAAATCATTAACAAAAATTATTTACCAACAAATGATTTTTTTTATAACTTACAACAAAAGCCTAACCTAACCTGACAAACCTCACCCCTTTGTATGCTTCATGGAGGTAAAATGTGTGTAAAACTTGTCTTGTGGTTACCTTAAACTGTGATGATACCTGGCTTTTTGGGTAATATTTCAGCTCATGGTACTCTCTGACTTCTTCTAATTTATTTTTTAATGCAGTGTTTGTTAATGTGCTGAACATGATGTAACCGCTCATTTCCTCTGCAGATGCACACTTTTCATTTGTGAGGAAAAATAACGTGGAAAGGGGGGCTTGGATTCGAGTCATATAGGATGAAAAATAATGTTCAGATAAAAAAATGTAACATAACCTAACCTAACCTAGCCTAGACTTCCATGCAAGAAATGATTATTTTTATGCCAAATTCTTCCCCCACCCCCAATTTCTTTTTTCTCAAACATTTTGAACTTAAAAAGTCTAACGTAACCTAATCTAGTTTGAATCGTTTTTGAAGATTTTTTTTCATTTACTAACTTACCACAAAAGCCTAGCCTAACGCAATTAGACAAAACCTAGCTCCTTTGAATGATTCGTGGAGGTAAAAATGTGTGTAAAACATGTCTTGTGGTTACCTTAGACTGCAATAATATCTCTTTTTGTGCTACCTGGTGTACGTGATGAACCTCCATCTGCATGCTGCATGACAGCATTGCACTTATTGGTTCACAAATAACAATAACATTTTGAAAGTACAATATTTTCAGGAATGGAATCCTGTGCTGATAACATTTTCTGAGTTATAAATTTGCAGATCAGATCTACATCATTTGTGTTAATAAATATGAGAAATTCATAGAAATGCATACACCGGTTTGTAGACAAGAAGTTTATTCTGATGATTTCTGATGTATTCGAAAATGACAAATTTTCATGATGGAAGCAGGCAAAGTTAAAGTACATATATCTCAATAAGTGGTCAGTTCACTAACAAGACAGCAAATTCACTCAAATAGCACTCAAAATGCCAGGCGGCCCACTCTTTTTGCAAGTTTAAAATCGATGACAGTGCTTTCTTGAATCATGTTTAAAGCACATGAAGGAAATGTATTGCTGACACTTGTTAGGAACTGATGTGTGTAACGTTAATTAACATTTCTAATGTCCTGATGTTTGTACACAAAATATAGCTCACTATTGTAAATAGCATGGGAAGTATGATGCCATATATCATGGCTAATTTATGGTCAAACTGTTATGCAGCAGATTCCCTGCATTGTTACTTAGCTATTTGGGCTTTAGGGCACAGACCATGTTGATCACATAGCTCCCTGCATTGGTGTTAACTGATACATCAGTATGTTTGCAAACTCACTGATGAGTGAATCCATACCATTCTCACTGGGGTATAAAAGCTACATTATAACATTGTTTATACCGGGCGGCTGTGTCGGTGCATTGACGGCACGTTAAACTTTCGGTCAAAATTCTGCCGTTTAACTTGAATTAATGGATCGGGTGGTGGGGCCAGGGTTCACGCAACAAGCTCTGCTTAGCAATCCGACCCTGGTTCATAAAGCCAGCCCAACAAGAACTCGGATGAAACTTATTAAATAAATAAAAAAATGCATATAACAGAAACCCATCTCGATTGTCCTGCTTAATCAGGACACCATAGAAGTCAATGAAGCCAATGAAAACCATAGAAGTCAATGAAAATGTTACTTCATCCCCTGTATTGTTAATGGAAACAAGTCTCTTGAACCATATGTTATGTCCTTCACAGTGTTGCTCCATCCACCTCCAACTCCAACCCTGACCAAACTTCAGGAGCTCATCCTTCTCCAAAGCAGTGTGTTGAAGAAGGTATGTATTGTAGCATAACTACTCTGACCGGAATTCCATGGTATCCATGTTGCCTTACAATCCATCCTTGCTGATCCATGTAGCAGATGTTTGACTTTCCTCAAACTGTCTGGATAACTGGGGAGTTGAAATCACATGTGTGATGAAACAGATTAACTATTCCTGGATTCTTATGTTGCATCATTGCATGGCACAGTGACATACCGAATGGGGAGGGAGAATTGTGGGAAGTTCCCTCACCCCCCCCCCCGTCCTGATAGGTTGTGGGGCCCCCAAGAGTCCGCCGAGCTTAGGGAAAACAAATGCGCTATGCTCCCTAAGAATTTCACTCGGTCGACCAAAAATCGCACCGGGGCTCATAAAAATCACATTCGGGGCCCCCAAACGTAGCGCAGGGGCCCCGATAATGACGCTGGGGCCTCAAAAGTTTGCACCTGGGCCCCTGAAAATCACGTTGGGGCCGCAAACAAGTCGTGCCGGGATTCAAGAAAATCACGACGGTGGCCACAAACGGTCGGGCCGGGGCCTCCTGAAAATCACGCCGAAACTGGGGTATTAAGAATTATCACCCGGGCCCCTGAAAATCACGCCAGAGGCCTGATAGGTCCCACCGGGGCTCTAAAAGTCTCGTTGAGATCACCCAACAAATGAAGCCGGGTGAATGGAAAACAGTCCGGCCACGGAAAATCAATCTGGGATCTCAACAATAGCTCCAAAAGCCCACACAACTTGTTGGGCCCCCACAAACGTGTCGTAGCCATCGCAAGGGATCCCAACAAGTGACGACGGGCCCCCAAAAATCGCACTTAGACAAAAACAAATTCACGCCGCTTCTCTTGAAAATCTCACTGGGGCCAAAACGTCGTGCCGGAGCCCCACAAGTTGCAGCTGGCTTCCCAAGTACCAATATATACCCGGAATGTCACCTTGCGGACGGAAAAATTGCGTCAAGGATCCACAAAATAAGAAGTCGTCGGACGCCGGAAAAGAAACCTGTTTGGGCACCGGAAAAAACGCACCGAGAGCCAGAAAAATCGTACCGGGTTCCAAAATAGCCTGCAGGGGCTTATAAAAATAGACTTCACCACAAAACCACAAGGAGACTTCATCGAATCGACCAGAGCACCGGAAAATTAAGAATGGGTCCCGAAGAAAATTATCCGAAGGGCCTTTCTACTCTCGATCGTGCAATCTGCGGAAAAAACACGTTGAGCAGCGCGTGGCTACTAAATGGAAAAATTCCCCTCCCTAACGTTAGGCACCAAGGAAATACTTTCACCCATCGTCATTACCGTTCAGGTCTGCTGTGCTCTGATCCTTCATCAATGCCGGTGTGTTTTAGCCTGCATCTGATCGCTGAAGTATTTTTATTTAAGCCGGTGTGTGTTTGTTGGTGTGTGGAGTGAGGAGGAGGGTAACAGTGACGGTGACGGTGACGATAGATCCGAGCCTACTATATGGCACTGCAGTCGCATGCTATTACTCAGAGTTGTTATGTTGGTGAGTTCGAGTCTCACCTGTCGCTACTCTTCGCCCGCGACCAATCGGCGTGAGAGATTGGCGACGCTATATGACACAACGGTCGACGTGTCGTAGAACCAATGACCAACCAAGAGTTGTTATGTTGAAATGTACTGAGCACTGCTCTTTTAATTATGTGTCTTCACCAGTTATTGGACGATTTTCCCCGTCGGTGAGGATGCTGAATAAACATAAACATACACATCGTCGAATAAGAAATCGGAATTTCTAAGATCCTAAAATATAGTGGGCTAAATCCGATGAGTTTTTTTTGTGGGGGGGTGTCTAGTGTTTTGGCACTTCGGCCCCCCCAATGTTTTTCAAAAATCGACACCCCTGGTAGCCACCGCAAGGGATCCCAACAAGTGACGACGGGGCCCCAAAAAATCGAACTTAGACAAAAAAAATTAACGCCGCTTCTCTTGAAAATCTCACTTGGGCCAAAACGTCGTGCCGGAGTCACACAAGTTGCAGCTGGCTTCCCAAGTACCAATATATATCCGGAATGTCACCTTGCGGACGGAAAAATTGCGTCAAGGATCCACAAAATAAGAAGTCGTCGGACGCCGGTAAAGAAACCTGTTTGGGCACCGGAAAAAACGCACCGAGAGCCAGAAGAATCGTACCGGGTTCCAAAAATAGCCTGCAGGGGGCTTATAAAAATATACTTCACCACAAAAACCACAAGGAGACTCCATCGAATCGACCAGAGCACCGGAAAATTAAGAATGGGTCCCGAAAGGAAATTATCCGAAGGGCCTTTCTACTCTCGATCGTGCAATCTGCGGAAAAAACACGTTGAGCAGCCGCAGTGGCGTACTAAAGGGAAAAATTGCCCTCCCTAACGTTATGCACCAAGGAAATACTTTCACCATCGTCATCACCGTTCAGGTCTGCTGTGCTCTGATGCTTCATCAATGCCGGTGTGTTTTAGCCTGCATCTGATCACTCAAGTATTTTTATTTAAGCCGGTGTGTGTTTGTTGGTGTGTAGAGTGAGGAGGAGAGTAACAGTGACGGTGACGATAGATCCGAGCCCACTATATGGGACTGCAGTCGCATGCTATTACTCAGAGTTCTTATGTTGGTGAGTTCGAGTCTCATCTGTCGCTACTCTTCGCCCGCGACCAATCGGCGTGAGAGATTGGCGACGCTATATGACACAACGGTCGACGTGTCGTAGAACCAATAACCAACCAAGAGTTGTTATGTTGACATGTACTGAACACTGCTTTTTTAATTATGTGACTTCACCAGTTATTGGACGATTTTCCCCGTTGGTTAGGATGCTTAATAAACATAAACATACACATCGTCGAATAAAAAATCAGAATTTCTGAGATATGAAAATATAGTGGGCTAAATCCGATGTTTTTTTTTGGGGGGGGGGTCTAGTGCGTTGGCACTTCGGCCCCCCAATGTTTTTCTCGACACCCCTGGCTTCACATGTACTCTGACACAAATGTGGGCACAAAGATATCAATAAAAACAGAACTCCCAAACAAATGCTGGTTATTCCACTTACGGTCACCACTCAAACTAATCACTTTTGTAGCAGTCAGCAGCCAGACCACAGCCTCACACACTCCATCGATCTCAACCGCCGGAATTTCCAACACGCCAACAGCAACTTGCAAGATGGTGCGCATGCGCACTGAGAACACTTCTCCGGCTCTGGAGCCATGTCTTGGAAAACCTGTGTTCCTGCCACCCATATAGTGGGAAAGTTTGACAGTTTTAAGAGACGTTCTCTGGAGTCCACCGATCAGAATTGGCTGGTTAGCATTTTCTGTTCTGAAATCTGTCACTTGCCTGTGGCGTGTGCGGTAGCGGAGTTGTGTTCATGTTACGTGGGAAATTGGCTGAGTAGGTAGGTATGCGCTCTGAGCTGAGGGTGAAGTGTGAAGTATTTTTGGTTTGTTTTTCATATTTTCAACCCTGTACTGAGACCGACAGTGAAAGGAAAGCACATTTCTCCTGTGAGTTATGAGAAACAAAACAGTGATGATTATTACGGGTCACTGCCAGGCGGTGCCATCCATTGTTCACTTCTTTGTTTGTGTTTTGGCACTTGATTTGTCCAAAAATGAGAATGATATTACTTATGCATATTATGTAGGTACTGATTTAGATTTTTCCAGTCGGTTACTGGTAAACAGATTCCATGCATCCAAAAAATTGTTTTTTTCTTAAAAGGTGTATTGGGAATTTTACGATTTTTTCTCTCGGAATACCATGTTTATGAACGTGATTCGGAAGATGCGATCACTCGTTTTCTCCGTAAATGCTTGCTTCTCGGTTAATCTTAGTGATGATTTCTATAATGCGCCATATATGCCACACCGCTGTTCTTTGTTCCATAATTTATCCAACCCTCACCTGGCACTTCTCCGACGTCATTAAAGGGACATTCAACACTTCGCGCAGTTGATTCAACACTTTTTCACGTAAAAATGCTTCATTTCCGCCTCTGCCACATAGATGACACACCATTACTATTTCACCAGAATGCCAAAAAAAACTACAGCACGGCTTGGGGCCGTGATGTACGGATGTCACAATAAATATTACGCTTGTTTTAAAATTATAATGAGTTTATATTAGTTTAGATAAGAGTAGATTGTATTATGTTAGGTTAGGTTTTCCTATTTAATTATTAATTATCAAACCGTAGGATCTACCGCAACGATAGCACCTGCTGGGGGCTGTACACCGGAAAGGAAATACGAAGAGCTGGAAGGTTTTCAGTTCGCAGGAGTACTTTCCAACTTTTTGGATTAAAAATAACATTTTACCTGAAATTCAAAAGGTCACATAAATCAGTCATCATATAAACATTTAATTATACAATTCAAGTAAAGTCATTCGGTATCTGCAATGAATCGCAACTGGAACGGTGAAATTTAGAATAAGTTCTGCTCTATTTGCTAACCCAAATAAAAGGATCCGTATCGAAACATCCAAAAAACCAACATCGAAAGACGAAAAGTCCAATTACAGAAAGTCCAAGAACGTAATGTCCAGGAATCATAAAGTCCAAACACCGAAGGTCCAAAGTAAATAAAGTCCAAAAACCGAATATCCAAGGATCGTAAAAGTCCAAAGACCGAAGGTCCAAAACCGCAACGTCCAAGATCCAAACATCAAGAAGTTCAACAATAGTTGGCGTGCTCTCAACAAGGCGGAATAATCGCCGCCTTTAGGGTGCGTTCTTTGTCTCCTTCATTCCGCGGATTCCGTGGACGGTGATGTATAATATTTCGTGGATTGCAGCCACGGAACGTTCTGTGAAATTTCGCGCCGGATTACTTATGTGAGCCATTTGTGTCGCTGTTCACAAACCTTCCTACTAATTCGTATGATTAGCATTCATTGCATGCTGTTACATTAAAGCAATGTGGTTGAACCACTTGTTGGCAACACCAGTAATTATACAAAGCTCCGAACTATGATCTTATTGTTATTGGCCACTGATGCCTAATTTAATGCTCATGTGTCAACAATAAAAAGGATAAAAATGCAAAACTATTCTGAGATGGCTCGTGTTCTAGGTATATGAATGTCAGACATGTCCAGGGCAGGCTATGACAGGCATGTCAAGGGCAGGGATGAAATTTGCATTGGTCATTGCACAGTGAACATGCCGACAGCGGACCGACGTCGTTCCGCTATCTGGACGCCAGTGGCCCGCTGTCGGCTGAGGAGTGGAATGTCCGCCAAGCCGATATGCAGCCGAAACCCAGCCAACGTGGGACCGCTGCCAGGCTGCTGTCAGGACGCTTGGGGCCCGCTGTCGGCTGGGTGGTGGGATGTCTGACAACGGCCTGACGTCAGCCGGCCGCTATTGATATACCGAATTCAACCCGACATATGTTGATATTCCAGATCAGTATGCCGAGAGCGGTCCGATGTCGGCATACCGTTTACGAGATGTCGAGCTCGCCCCGACACGTGCGGACAGCGGATCAACATCGGCAAGTTTACTGGGTGGAGATGCAAATAATCGGAAAAAGAAGTTTCTGAAGGTAGTGTCTAGCTTATTGCTGTTTCACCTCAACAGTTGAGAATTTGACCACACTGCAACGGAAAACCCTCGCCGGTGGGAACATGGCATTTATTAGTGACAACTTCGCACAATCTAGCCCAATCGTAATCCACTCTACAACGTTACTTGCGAATTTGCAATGTCTTCCTTGGCCCGCACATCACTTCCAATGTGCGTCGCCATCTTGGAAGAAACCGCACAGAACCTGGCTGGACAGCTTTTTTTCAGTCCGCGCGTTCCCCGGGGAATCCACGAAATCTGGCCGCGGAATTCGTGCGGAATGGACAAAGAACGACAGATGACGTCAGAGTCCACGGAATTCCTGGACGGAACGTGACAAAGAACGCGGCAGTAGATGCTTGAAAGTATGCTCAAGGCAGTAACGGAAGCTTTCCTCTGTATCAACAGATGGCAGGACCTTCCAATGGATACAGTAGTCGGTTTTACAGCGGCAATTTGCTCTCCCGTATAGTCGCTTTACATCCTTCCAAGTCATTCCTTGCTTCAACTAAACATTCCAGACATGAACTAAAAAAGTACATCAAAGAACATTTATTATTAACAATAATTGATTTCACTCAATTTTCTGAACTTTTTCATTGACAAAACTTGTTTCTTGGTGGTGAGAATAAAACGATTTTAGACTCATTGTTTTAGTATAATGTTCCTTAAACCATTTAATATTCCGAAACCTATATCCCAGTACGCGGCAGGCAACAAATCAGTCGGTGCACGAGCGTCCTACTCGTGGGATGTGTTGTGATTATTTATTAGTTGTGCGGCGTGAGCATGTCGTCAGTTTCAGGTATGGATTTATAAACTTGGTTGACATCGATTAAGTGTACTTTTGTTATCATTTTCTCTACCGTTGCTCAGGAAGTTGGCTTATAACCGCATCCTTCGCTAATTTAACGACGCGTTGCGTGCCGCCCCGACGGGGCGAATGTGGAGCGGCGTTTGGGCCATGACGGCAAATGTGGCGCAGCGTTTGGGCCATCACGGTAAACGTGGCGCAATGCTTTGGCCATCACTCTAGCTCGCCGGTGTGCCGCTGTTGCGACCCGCTACAGGTATGGAGTGGCTAAACGCACACTCCACACGATAGCACGTTGCCATCTGTCGGCGGAAGTTGCAGTCAGCCAGTGGGTCGGCTGAGGTTGCTGCGGCAGCCAGTGGGTCGGCTGAGGTTGCTGTGACGTCAGCCAGTGAGTCGGCTGTGACGTCGCGAAGTCACCGTTGGTGAGCCGGCAGATGCCGTGACGTCAGCCAGGACGTCGGACGGTGAGCCTGTAGGTGCTGTGACGTCAGCCAGTGAGTCGGCTGTGACGTCAGCTGGTGTACCGGCTGATACCGTGACGTCAGCCTGTGGGTCGGCTGTGACGTCAGACGGTGAGCCAGCAGATGTCGTGACGTCAGCCAGGACGTCGGACGGCGTGCTGGCGGATGATGCGGCGTCGACTTCGGTGAGCAGGCGGATGTGACGTCAGCCAGTGAGTCGGCTGACGCAGCGACGTCAGCCAGTGAGTCGGCTAACGCCGCGAAGTCGACGTTGGTGAGCCGGCAGATGCCGTGACGTCAGCCAGGACGTCAGACGATGAGCCTGTTGAAGAGGCGTCAGCCAGTGGGTCGGCTGAAGTTGCAGTCAGCCAGTGGGTCGGCTGAGGTTGCTGTGACGTCAGTCAGTGAGTCGGCTGTGACGTCGCGAAGTCGCCGTTGGTGAGCCGGCAGATGCCGTGACGTCAGCCAGGACGTCAGACGGCGTGCTGGCGGATGATGCGGCGTCGACTTCGGTGAGCAGGCGGATGTGACGTCAGACGGTGAGCAGGTAGGTGCTGTGACGTCAGCCAGTGAGTCGGCTGTGACGTCAGCTGGTGTACCGGCTGATACCGTGACGTCACTCGGCTTCGCGAAGAAAGAAGTGGAGTACATGATTAAAGTATTGAAACGCTTAGGTACACAATGACAAACAGTAGTTTTCAGAATGTGTAGGGAGTAACATGCAAAGCGACATCAATCGCATGACAGTCATTTGCATTTATGACAACATTCCAGTTGGCCAAGTTTGGTTCCATTAAGCTTTCCATGAAGCTCCGGACACTTCTAAGCAGGTACGCAAAAGTGGCGTATATCGACCGGTAAAATCTGGAGTTATGTACGGAAAACCGGAGGGGTGCGTGGATTTCACCTCCCACCCCTCCCCCCCTCCAGTGCGCGCGTGTTAATATAGGTTCTGCTTCCCTAGGGGATCACATAGATTCTTTAGGTTTATCAATCAGACGACGATCTAATTTCGCAGCGTCGAAGAGGGTCATCGTAACCCGTGCAGTGCTGGGATGTGCTAATTTAAACCATGGTGAATTTCCGGATTCCTTTCAATACTGCCTGACCCATCAAACTGAACTTTGCCATAGCTCTATATAATTTCATAACGCATCGTTTTTCGTCAGATTTGATCCGAAATCATGTTCGGTTTTGGAGTTACAGCAGTTGAAAGTCAGGGTATTCGTACAGCAGAAGATTATTCATTCTTAATCCTGTTTTAAAACGTTTACTAGGAAGTACTAGCGAAGATCGATAGAAATGTGATATATGTGCATGTAGGCCACTAATCACCAACATAGTTTCATCACCCTGTAACAGAGGACAAGATCAGGTTCGTCGAAGTCCATGATTCATAGTTTTGGTTCCATTCGGTAGCTGATGTCATACAATGTACGTTTGAAACTATTTATGAAATGAAAACTCGAAATAAACGACAAAACCACGAGTGTCTAAATAGGTTTTCCCCACTCGATGCACTTTATCCTGACTTGGCATCAGGTCACTTGACGGAGGTCAATCAAATTGGATTAGGAACTTCTCATATTTCTGCATACATACCACGGGAAAAATGTAGTTACAAGAGCATGCATATTACAAAATAGGAAACTTGTTCCAAAATTGGCAATGACCTCAGGTCATAGTGAAATTATCGTGTCAAATATCATTCTAAACTCACATTAATTTTTTTCAGATTTTTAAATTCAATTTTAGGGGTGGCCCGCTCTCGTTTTGTTACACCATGTTTGCCAACATTTGTACCAAATCGTCTTTTTGAGGAGGATAGAATTTCTCCATGTGCTTCAAACTTCCGTTGTGAGTAGTTTTGGGTGCATTTCATCATATGTGTAAGTTTCGTGGTCCTATCGCATGCGGTTGTCGAGATATTCATTTTATTATGTCGGGTTTTGGCAACGCCATCTATTGAGCGCAAGAAGAACCATGAATGAAAACATCCTTTCCCAACGCTTTCTTCAAGCGCGAATGCGGGGAAATGATAAAAGGTGACTACAGCAGTTATATTGCTTCCGAAATCACATGTTCCAGGCTTCTAGATACCTCCGTTCCCCATATATACGTAGACAAATTAATCCAGTCGATTGTGTGCGATACACTACGCCATACAAAAGTTCGCGGTCGGCTCATCTGTGCGCTGTGCAGTTTGTGAAAGCGATTCCGTACTATTTTGAACTAAATCTGGCACTATCGTAACATTCGGAAACAGCAGCACTGGCACCGCTTCCGGCGGCGTATTGTAATCAGAGACGCTAGGGCTAGACGCAGAGACCAAGTCCCTAGGGCTAGTATGACGTCAGCTACACGGATCACGTAATGTGATCGCCGGGTAGGTAGCTCGGGGGCATATCGCAGTCGACACGTCCGCGGCCGCGTGGTGGGTCGTGCGCTCTGCACTCACTGCAGGGCATTTATTGAATATCCGAGGTAGTGGATATGTCGTGCTCCAAGAACAAACGTGTTTTGCGCACAACCCGGAAAGAGACTGATCATTTTTTGCTGGGACAGCTTGCGCATCTGAAAAATGACGTGCTGCCGACACGCCAGGATGTGATAAACTGCCTGCGACACAGGCGCCTGTCCATGAGTCAGCAGGCTGGTGGAGGCACAATCAACGAAGCAATGGAATCAACCTGCCAGCAGGTTATGGAGCTATTGGGTAGGGAAGGCATACCGATTCTCACAAAAAAAAACGCATCACCAATTTGATGGGAGTGTGTTTCAGACGGTTTCAGAAACTGCGGAAGAGGGAGACAAAAAAACGTCAAAGTGATGACTGGCTGAGCCGCGAGAAAGACTGGTTTTCCAAACTGTTTGATGTGGCCAGCTGTAAGTGTGGCAGCCCAGAAGTGTGTTCTTGCCCGAGGTCCAACAAAGTGCCAATCGAAGAAATGGATTTTCTAATCGATCAGAGGACTGCACATGGGATCTCTGGACAGAGCTACTTCTACCCGGAGGCAACGGCTACAGAGAAAAAGAGAAGAAGAGAAGAAGAAACCGCCCGTCAACGTCAGGCTGAATCTTCCTCAGCCGAGGCACAAGCGGTAAGTAATCAAGCACAGGGCCTCGTCCGAGGAAATTTGACTGGGGGCAGCAGGCTGTTGACTATGGGGGCGGGGGGGGTGGGCAGATTGCGAACGCCCCATTACACCTGCCACCACAGTGACTGAATTGCATGATATTTTCGCTTCGATTGGGGGGTGGGGATGGCAGGAGTCATGACGGAGGGGGGTGCTCCCGTAGTTAACATGTTAGACGAGTTCCTAATCGAGCAAAATACTGTTAACACAATAGTTCAGTTTCACGTTTACCCACGTTTATTATATGGTATTCTCGCAACTATAACACCGCAGCGTCATAACTTGCTTTAAAAAAAAAATGGGGGTACATGTCGCACCAAACGTCAGGGGCAGATTCAGGATTTTCGTCGTAGGGAATGGGGCTGCTTGACCAGGGAGCTTCATTTTTACCGGTTAACAGGGGTTGTATTGTGATCGACATACCAGGAGTTACACCTCAATGATGGTACCTGCAGGAGACGGCGTCTGATCCAGAGACAGCGTCTGAACCAGAGATGGCGTCTGAACCAGGAGACGGCGATTTGGAGGCGGCGGCTGAACCAGAGATGCCGTCTGCATGGGACATGGAAGACCGAGCATCACCAACGGACGACTCTGAAGGCGAGAAGCTCGGCTGTCGAAACCTAGATAAGCTAAGAAGTATGGCACTAGCCGCAGATAGATATGGGATTTCAAACCGCGCAGCGGCAGCCGTCGTAAACGGCTTTCAGTTAGATATCGGGAGAATCGTACCTGGGGATACGACGCATGTAGTCGACCATAAAAAAGTCGAAAGGGCCAGGAAAGCTGCGAGAAACGAGGAGGCAGAAAAGAGGAAATCTAGAGCGTTTGATACAGGTGTTACAGGGTTGTATTTTGACGGTCGAAAGGATATGTCGTATGTAATGATCGAACGAGACGAAGCCGGCCCATCAAAAACAAAACTGCAGGAAGAGCACATTGCTGTTGTGGCCGAGCCCGGCAGCGAGTATTTAACTCACTTCACCCCAGCGTCAGGAAAGGTGTGTGATATCTTTAGAGAGCTCCATGCCGTCGCTGCCGAATATGGTGGTGGAGTTGTCGTAATCGGGGCAGACGGAACGGCCGTGAATACTGGGCGGCATGGTGGAGTGTGCCGTATGTTTGAATTATTTGAGGGGAAAGCCGTCCATTGGTTCATATGCCAGTTGCACCAAAATGAACTAAATCTCCGAGCAATTTTCAATGAGTTAGACAAATGTAACGGAGCATACGGTCTTCAAGCGAAAATGTACGATATCAAAGAATCCAGATTACCGAAGCGGTCGCGACAAGACATCACCGTCATGTACGGTGTCATGTACATCATGCACCATCTCACCTCCTAAATCCCTTTCTCCGATTCAGGCCTCCTGCTTTCGACTCAGTTCCCAATATGCTAATCCATCTGTTTATCCGTTCCCGTCTATAAAACACATTTTCATTCCAAACACTTTCTAGCTCAACTTTGCGAAAATCTTCGATTTCGTGGTCCAGTCCGTTGGAGTGCTTACTCACTGGAAGCTCTCCTCTTCCGCACCGAGTGGACGACAGATGATTTGGGAACCTGGCGTACAATGTTTCCCGCTTCTCCCACGTAACAAACTTCATCACACTTGATGTGACGGTGATGGCTTGTCGCGACTGCTTCGGTAATCTGGCTTCTGTTGTGTCGTAAATTTTCGCTTGAAAACCATATTCTCCGTTACATTTTATTAACACGCGTGTTGGCAGGTGATGTTTTATCTTGGATCCGACTGTTAGATTATCCGACGCGTGGCTACTTATAAGTTGTGCTTAATCGGAGGTGTCCTAGACAGCTTCGATCAACATCTGATTTTCATCTTTGCATGAATTGTTTCTATTGTCGAACGCGGCGAACACATGGCGCAATGTGGCACTGAATAAGGCACTATGTCGTACTTAAACTGTGTATTTATCTATTTAGATATCTATATATATATATGTATATATATATATATATATATATATATATATATATATATATATATATATATATATATATATATATATATATATATATATATATATATATATATATACATAAAAGACGAAGGCAAATGTGCATAACATTCCGCCGTGCTTTTCTTAATCGTTAAAAAAATTCCTAGGTGGGTGGGGGAGGGTTAAACATCTGCCTGCTCACGAATCCTAGCATATTATCAGTGCACATCGGTAAATAGCCCATCCATCGTATATACATACACACACACCTATATATATATATATATATATATATATATAAAACGAATATATATATGAAACGAAACTTGCTCCTTGAGTAAAATTTGGCGGTGCCTATCAAACACATCACTCGGATTTCCGTTCTAGGTCAGTTCAGTGACCTGAGGTCATTGCCAATTTTGGAACAAGTTTCCTATTTTGTAATATGCATGCTCTTGTAACTACATTTTTCCCGTGGTATGTATGCAGAAATATGAGAAGTTCCTAATCCAATTTGATTGACCTCCGTCAAGTGACCTGATGCCAAGTCAGGATAAAGTGCATCGAGTGGGGAAAACCTATTTAGACACTCGTGGTTTTATCGTTTATTTCGAGTTTTCATTTCATAAATAGTTTCAAACGTGCATTGTATGACATCAGCTACCGAATGGAACCAAAACTATGAATCATGGACTTCGACGAACCTGATCTTGTCCTCTGTTACAGGGTGATGAAACTATGTTGGTGATTAGTGGCCTACATGCACATATATCACATTTATATCGATCTTCGCTAGTACTTGCTAGTAAACGTGTTAAAACAGGATTAAGAATGAATAACCCTCTGCTGTACGAATACCCTGACTTTCAACTGCTGTAACTCCAAAACCGAACATGATTTCGGATCAAATCTGACGAAAAACGATGCGTTATGAAATTATATAGAGCTATGGCAAAGTTCAGTTTGATGGGTCAGGCAGTATTGAAAGGAATCCCGAAATTCACCATGGTTTAAATTAGCACATCCCAGCACTGCACGGGTTACGATGACCCTCTTCGACGCTGAGAAATTAGATCGTCATCTGATTTAAAACCATAAAGAATCTACGTGATCCCCTAGGGAAGTAGAACCTATATTAACCCTCGCCAGTATTCGGCATTTTACCGTCGTATAGGGGGGGGTACGACCGCCCCCTGGCGATTCGAAACCGTGCATGTTACGAAAACGAACCAAATACGAAAGTGATATATTTGGCCGAGATCTCGCGGTTGGAATTCAGTATGACCTTCTAAGGTCAATGGTTGACCTTCCAGGTCAGAGAAAGGTCTAAAATTGATTTTTTTTTTTATTTTCCGAAGAAAATCGTCAGTTATATCGAAACTACTGTCTAAATATGCACGACATGGCCGGAAACATGTTTATTGGGACCTTGCGAACATAACGACATGTGACACGATGTGATCGGACTAATATGTCATGCACCAAATGAGGTCAAAGCCGTGACCCCAAATATCCAACTTTTTTAAGAGTGGTTCCAATTTCGAAGTTTGAAGTTCCACAGGGTAAAAATGGACGCTGAATTCGAATTCAGCACGAAAAATTACCGTAGGTCAGCTAGAAAAGGTCGAAAGGTCAAACGAGGTCAACCGAGGTCACCGATTTTTGGAACATTATTTTTCCAATGGGAACCCATCTGGGCATTGCAAAATTGCATTGCAAAACACATAATACCAGTCGATGTAGGCAACAATGTCATGTTTAGGTGCGATAGTCACGTATTTGTTGAAAACTGCTCGGAGGTGCTCCCTTTTATGACCTCATAACTCTGTGACCTGACATGCCCTCCCAAAAAAAATTTCACCAAAAGTCGTCAAAAGGTTTCCCCAGAGGGTACTGAAAATCTCAGAGCGATCCGTTCATCGGTTTGGAAGGAATACACAAAAAAACCTTAGGGTGGGGCTGCATCCCCCCCTATACGGGCGAGGGTTAACACGCGCGCACTGGAGGGGGGGGGGAGGTGAAATCCGCGCACCCCTCCGGTTTTTCGTACATAACTCCAGATTTTACCGGTCGATATACGCCACTTTTGCGTACCTGCTTAGAAGTGTCCGGAGCTTCATGGAAAGCTTAATGGAACCAAACTTGGCCAACTGGAATGTTGTCATAAATGCAAATGACTGTCATGCGATTGATGTCGCTTTGCATGTTACTCCCTACACATTCTGAAAACTACTGTTTGTCATTGTGTACCTAAGCGTTTCAATACTTTAATCATGTTCTTCACTTCTTTCTTCGCGAAGCCGATTCCGCCGACCCGTCCGACGGAGCAGTCGGGCGGGCGGCCCGGTTCCGGTAGCTGGGACAGGTAACTGACCTGATAAAGTGCTGCTATATAGGTGACCTGAGGTCAAATGCCGGGTCTGGCCTCTGTATTGAATCATCAATGTCCAAAACATCATTGATGCCCATTTTGGAGTATTTTAGCACAATTAAGCAGTGATCCATAGCAATGACAAGCGAAGCCACGCAAAACAAGAACATTTTGACATATGTGACATCATTTGACCTTGACGATACTGACCTAAGATCGTTAAATTTGCACACAATATATTTCACTACAGTACCCATCCACCCTGCGAATTTCGTTCCTCCAGCTTTAATAAGAGCCGAGATCTTAGGGGGTGGGGGCGGAATCCGCCCTCCCCCTCCAGTGCGCGTAATTTTCCGAGGCCCTCCAGGGCACGTGTTAAGCGACAAGTTTCAGGCCTACGTGGTTCTGCCACAATCTATATCCGGCATATCTGCACTTGAACAGGGCTCCCACCGACCTGGGAAATCCGACGAACCGCCTCGGTCTTACGACATCCGTTGTCCGATTTAAATAACTACTTCAAATAGCTCCATTTTAAGCGATTTTGTGTTGCCACTTAATCGTTCGCTACTAAGAAATTGGTGGTACACTGAAGACACAAGGAGAAACTCCTTGTTGATATGAACACCGTTCAGGAAGTTTGCACTACATGCTCAATGCACATAGGTAAATAGCACAGCTCTCTTGGACGATTTGGGATTAGCCGATGTTCACCATCTATGTTCACCATCCATAATATTATATATATATATATATATATATATATATATATATATATATATATATATATATATATATATATATATCGGTGTATTCTGGCAGGACATCTCATTTTACACGTTGATGTCGAACAGAAGAGCGCAGTCAGCTTTAACAAGTTTTCTGTCTAGGTTTTCGATTGATCGTATTGTTTTCTTCAATTCGTTAGATAGCTGGTAAATTATTTCACCAAGTGGCACGCATAGTTGTATTCGGTTATTGACGTTTCGGATTCAAACATTGATCCACTTTCACAATGAGCGCTCTGCAGAATGCAAATAAACACACAAAAGTAAACTTTACAAAACATGAATTGAGCACTGGTGTCACACGAACTATTCTTGCAACATCATCTCACATTTCGTCTATTCCTGAAGGACCATTCACACAGCAAATATATTATCATCTGAACTATTTACAATTAACATGAAGCACGAGGATCGCATTTACATCCCAACGTTATTGCCTCTCCCTTCGACCTTTTTGGTCATGCATTATTCCAGAGTGACAACGTGACGTGTGTGCTGACGTGTTTGTGCCTTTCTGGTGTGTGTTCACGTATGTACAAAGACTCGAGCACCATGAGACGTGTTCGGTCCTGGCAAGACTTCGTCCATACGAAGACTGTAGGCTTCGTGTAGTAAGCTACATTGGTGCCACCACATCCTTCCTTTCGAGAAGACTAACAATGCACCTCAGAGATGGAGCACCAAAAGAACACATGACAAACTGCCACCAAACACTGCTAACACGGGAACACCTTACCAACACCACCATCATCATGTCTTGCCCGGACCGAACATATCCATGGTGCTCAAGTCTTTGTACATACGTGAAGACACCAGAAATAAGCGAACAAGTCAGCACACACGTCACGTTGTCACTCTGGAATAACGCTAAACCAAAAACGTCCGGATGTAATTGCGATCCAGTGCTTCATGTTTATTGTAAATAGTTCAGACGAGAACATACTTGATTTGTGAGTGGCCCTTCAGGAATCGACGAAATGCAAGATGATGCTGCAAGAATAGCCCGTGTGAAACCAGTGATCAGTTGGTTTAAAAAAAAACCATACATGCGTGTGTTTATTTGCATTGTGCAGAGCGGTGATTTTTTTTAATGGGTTAATGTTTGAATCCGAAACGTCAATAACCGAATGCAACTATGTATGTTACGTGGTGAAATAACCTACCAGCTATCTCACGAAACGAAGAAAACAATACGATCAATCGAAAACCTAGACAGAAAACATGCTAAAGCTGAATGTGCTCTTCTCTTCAACACTCAATGTGTAAAATGATATATATATATATATATATATATATATATATATATATATATATATATATATATATATATACATAATTGCATATGCATATACATGACCAACGACGAAGACCTACGACCAAACAACCGCCGCACTACAGTCGTCACGACCGGTCGTGATTCACTTAACGATCGGAGGAAAACAAGTTGTCCACAAGTACTGAGTTTGATATAGGCTTGACAATTAGTGTACCTTCAATGCAAATTGTAACAACTCGTTGCCTGTTTCGCCGTCCACTTGTTACGCATATCTGGACTTCACTTCTATTTTCGATCACCATGGTGTGGTACATGAAAAGCAGTCACGTACGCTAAACGCGGTTGCATCCTTCGCCGTGGTAGATTGCACATACAAAAAACAGTCATATGTGATCGAGCGCTTTATTCGCTTCAGTCTGATGCGCCTATCCAATACACGTTTCGTGGTATTATTATGCTATTATGTTAGGCGTCAATGCACGCTCTTGAAATCTGACGCAAATATAAAGTCTGAGACGAACATCAAGGTACATGTGACATGAATTTTCCGCCAAGTAGCTGAGCTTGCTCCTCACCAATGAGCGATTCAGCTGCTTTACAACTCAAAGAATGTACAGAAAAGCTTTTCGAGGTTAGTACATGATCAATGTTTCACAAGCACATTATTCACGTAAACGGGCAAGCGCGCACACACGAGCACAAGCGCGCACACGCACTATATACCACACAGGTAATTACAGGCATCAATCCAAATATGCGTTACAAGAGTGTTTTCACTTCAATTATCTCCACACACGATACTTATAACCATACATAAAGGTCAGGACCACCATTCTACCCAATTATAACTTCGATGGCTTCACGCTCTGTTGAGTGGGTTGAGGACAGGAGAAGACGGCTGCCATCAGGACCATCAGTATGTGTGCAGACGGCATAGAACGAACGAATGGCAAAGGGCGCAAAACTGATAGAGAGACAGGATGAGTGGTGGGATTGGCTGGCGGGCAGGCTGGTGCCGGTGAAGCACGGACAAAGGATATGGTTCTCGGGCGCTTGGCAGACGGACGAGCAGAGTGGATTGTCGTGACGGTTGGTGGGTGGGTTGAAGACGTAGCGGGGTAGGTTATAGCAGCGGTTGGTGGACGGGTTGAGGACGAGGAAAAACTGCTGGAAGCACGGACTGGTAGGAGTGCAGATGGCGCACGATCAACGGAAACGGTCAAAGGATGATTGATTGATGGAGGGACAAGTCGCTTGACGTCATTGGTTGATCGTGGGACAGGTTGGATGGCGGCAGCGGTTGATGGTGCGGCAGGAGGGTTGGCGACAGAGGCTGGCGGGCAGGTAAGGGCCAGAGTTTGACGGACACCAACGGCCACCAGATGGGTTGACGTGGCAGGCTGGATGGCGGCAGCAGTTGATGGTGAGGCAGGAGAGTTGCCGACAGAAGCTGGCGGGCCGGTGTGGACCAGAGTTCGATGGTTGACACCAACGGTTACCAAATGAGTTGACGAGGCAGGCTGGATGGCGGCAGCGTTTGATGGTGAGGCAGGAGAGTTCCCGACAGAGGCTGGCGGGCAGGTGGGGACCGGAGCAGGATCGGTGGCAGTCGCTGACGAAGAGGCCGAGTCGTCATCGCCTGGCTGGTTGATGTCAGCGCCGTCAGCTGAGGCCAAATCGTCATCTGATGATCCAGAAGATGTGGCGGTGGCTGTCTGTCGGTGGCATCGCTGGCACGAGATGTTGCCAAAGCCTCGAAGGTCGCGAATTCGTTGGGACTGTAGTCCCGCCTCTGAGAAACGAATACATACGTAAAGAGACTGTTGCAGCGGTGGCCTTTTTTAAAAACATATGCAGAGGGTTGGTTGGTTGGCTATCGGAGTTTAGGGGCGCATCGACTGCGTCGGTCATACAGCGCCTAACATTCAAAGAGGCATTGGATACTGTTAATTGTGACGGCAATAGAAGATGCATATGTGTACTCGAACATACAAAATGTGCAAATTATTTTATTTCTCGCTATATTGATGGATAATCCAGCTGGTACAAATACTGGAACACACGACGACCTAACTTGAACGGAGAGGGGATCCAGCCGTACAGTGATCCGCTAATGATAGGTCATGTAATTACCAATACAGCAGACAAATGACAAAGGAACATCAAATGATAATGCATAATACAAATATACCAATACCACTAAATGAGAATCGTAGCAGGGTATGGTATCACACTTGTACTTAACCTCATGACATGTCATTCTGACTGACTTTTGTTTGCATTTCACTGTTTGACTGACGATGAAATGGGCGCTGCATGACCGACGCAGTCGATGCGCCCCTAAGCTCCAATAACCAACCAACCAATTCAAGCTATGAGGGGCCAAAGTGGACTTGGACTGCCCAAGCATGTAAACAAACGTGGACAGGAACTGTTTACCTACCTACTTCTTTTGTTTCTTCAATTATGTGGAAGGCTGGTTGGTTATTGGTTTTACGACACGTCGACCGTTGAGTCATGTAGCGTCGCCAATCTCTCACGCCGATTGGTCGCGGGCGAAGAGTAGCGACAGGTGAGACTCGAGCCCACAACCTTTCGATTGTGAGACGAGCATCTTACCCCTAGACCACTCGTCCCCAATTATGTGGAAGGTAAAACATAAATATGATCCAACTTGGAACTGTTGAACATTTAACAACATCTATCTTCTTGTTCGGATACACATTTATACATGCAAATGAAGAATAAGAGATCCTACTGGAGAGTGGGCTGTTGGATTAAAACCCATAGTCTCATTAAGATTATTGACGCACCTTAGCAACTACACCACTCGTCTATTCCACTTCGTCGATGCCACTCGGCCCTCAAATATCAGTGGTGATTGTACATCTTCCCTGATTTAATGAATTTACTTAATGTAGAGACGTCTTGACCTAACCTGCACGTCCCCAAACTACCCTACACAACCCTACCCCACTCCACTCCACTCCACTCCACTCCACTCCACTCCACTCCACCCCACCCCACCCCACCCCACCCCTAAGGTAGTCGGTTCTATAACGCTTAAAAAAAAGTTAACGCATGGCAATGTGGTGACATGTTCTAGAACCCTGAGTTATTGTACTCCAAGGCATGATGGTGAGCTTGGTGCGTGGGCTATATATATATATATATAGCAATGTATTCTTTTTTATAGTTGTAGTATCAACTGTCATCAATGTTTATGCTTTTCTCATTTTTGGTAGTGAATCTGTAGACAAATTTAAATGCTGATGCATTCTTCATTTCCATGTGAGTTTTAAGCTACAATAATGAAATTGTCCATCTAATTTCTCATGTCTCAGTGATGGTTCCCCAAGTGATGGCCATACATTGGGTAATTATTAGGCAGGTATCATTTCCTTCCCCAACCATTTAACAATTTCAGAGCAAATGTGCTTAGAAGGTCCATCTTTAATGTTCTAAATCAATCGTTTCTTTGTTCATTTATATTGCAAACAACGTCATATTGTCTATCTTTACACCCAACTTGAGAAAAAAGTGTTTGAAATGTATTGATGAGTTAATTATGCCATGACGAGTACGGATGGCTACGGGCGAAGCAGTACCAATTCGTGGCAGCACACTCCACGCCTTAATCATTTCCCAAATAAAGTTATATTAGGCTCGGATTCCATGGATAATAGATGCTAATTACCGTGCAACCCCCATTTCATCTCGTTGTTGGAAGGGTGACACTTGCTACATTACTGAGGAATGTAGTGTGCATGTGGAAGTAAAAATAAAACCCAGTAAAACTGGACAGATAGCAAGATAAAGACATGCCTGTAAACCCAATGACATGCTAGATGTGCATGAAGGATGAGTTCATAAATTGAGAGGCAATTCCTTGGGTGGGGATAGTTCAGTTGTATGCACTGTTTCCATCCATCCCCAGAACCATTTAAAATGGAACCTGTTCAAGGTGCCCACATAAACACAAAAACAACCTTTGCTCATGAATGGCTGTTGGACACTCAGCAGCGCTGAATACCAGGGCTAGAATGATAGCCTGTTCAGGCATTTTTCTCATTCAGAATATCACCCTCTCACTTTCCTCTGGTTGGTTATTGGTTTTTACGACACGTCGACCGTTGAGTCATATAGCGTCGCCAATCTCTCACGCCGATTGGTCGCGGGCGAAGAGCAGCGACAGGTGAGACTCGAACCCACAATCATTCGATTGTGAGACGAGCATCTTACCCCTAGACCACTCGTACCCTCTCACCTTCCTCATTTAAAGATTGAATGGGGGGACGAGTGGTCTAGGGGTAAGATGCTCGTCTCACAATCGAAAGGTTGTGGGTTCGAGTCTCACCTGTCGCTACTCTTCGCCCGCGACCAATCGGGGGGGGGGAGGAGGGGACCCAAAAAAACCCAAGGGGGGGCGGAAAAAAAAAAAAAAAAAAAACTCCAAAGATTGAATGGAGCTGTTTGACAATCAGAGTTATCAAGATTCCCTGGTAAATGCAAACAGAGATTCTGATGTCACAGCTTTGAAGACAAGTATCCGATTAGACGAGAAAATCATTTTCCTCTTCACATCTAAGTTAGTTAGTTATTTCGGCTTTAGGGCGCATCAACTTCTTTGGTCATGTGGCGCCCATTCTTCACATCTAGGATTGCGAAGAATAAACCGAACCCTGTTGCAGACTGATCGTGTTTTGTCCGTCGCACAATTGCAGCCAATTGAGGAGAGATGGAAGCTGGACATTTGGTCACCCAAGTGCCAGGTTGACGAAATATCCAGGCTGAAATAGATTCCCATGTGACTAAATATCCAATCTGAAGTGTCAGATTTGTTCTATCACGATCTCCTCGGTTTTGAGACAATTGCGTACATAGGACTTCCCGTTTTGCGTGTTTTGAAAGCTATCTAATTTGGGGATACCGATATCAACGATAACCATACAAACACCTATGCTATAAACTGGCATTGTATAGCATAACATTGTACATCATTGGTAATCCCTTCACCTGGAATTGCGTTACAGGATGTTCGTTATCACGCTCCCGGATCCCGTTATGATGGGCAAAAGTATGATATCTATAAACTGGATAGTTAGAAACGAGGCATGAAGACTTCCACAAACATGCACCAATAGGCAAGATGTCAATACTTCTTTTGGAAGGATGTCTATTCAGTGTTCAGTATCGCGAATAATTTACCACTGATGCAGAACATGCTTCAGCAGATGCAAGGAGCAACAGTGTTCTCATGTCTGGACCTAAAAGTTGCAAATCAACAGCTGGAGCTACACTCCGAGTCACAACCATTAATAACGTTTGTATGTCACTAAGATCTGTTTTCGTGCTGTCGCTGTCTGCATGGGACGAAGAGCTTACCGATGACAATTCAGAAGGCGATGGATGAAATCCTGAAGCAGTGCAGTTGCAGGTACCCGAGCGATGTCCTCGTCTGTGAGGCGACTAGGAGCGATTGGCAGATCTGCTCACACGTCTGTGGGAACACAGGGTAGCACTAAACATGGAAAATGCACGCTGAGACAGACGGCTGCGGATTTCCTTGGGTTTACCGTGTCCTCGGCGGGAGTCTCGGTGAGCCCAGAGCGGACTAGGGCGTTAGGACATGTGGCATCCCACCAGCACGAAAGAGCTCCAGTCACTACTGGGTTGTTGGGCTTCTGCTCTCGTTTCGTGCCTGGATACAGCACCCTCATGGAGCCACTGCGGATGATGCTGCTGAAGGAGGCGATGCCGTTCATGTGGATAGAGGAGCTCGCGGCAGTGCTCAAAGAGAGACGTGCTGTACCCGGCAGTCGGGGAGTCACCATTTACGACCCTCAGCTTCCACAGTCATAACATTGGATGCAAGCGATGTGGGCCTGGGTGGGGTGTTGTCTAAGCCTAACTCAGAGGAAGAGAGGGTGGTAGCATTCACCTTGTGTACGCTAAACCAAGCCCAGAGGCGCTGCAGTACGACAGAGAGAGACGCTGGCGGTTGTGTGGGCAGTGGCGAAATGGAGGAAATATCTCTGGAATCAGCAGTTGTCTGCGACTTGACCATGTGGCATTGCAGACACCGCTGACGTCCCCGGGTGCGCCCAAGCTGCCATGAAGATAACAAAGTGGTCAGACTGGCTCATGGAGTACTCATTCACAGTTTAGCCTGTGAAGGGAGGTGTACGTCCTGCAGATGGGTTGTCGCGACTGCCGGCATCGGCAAAAGTGGTGGAGGACAAATACAAATGTATTGCTACAGTAAGAGACCGTCTGGCGGCAATCGATGAAGAGTTCGTGGCGGCTACAAGGGAAGATCGTGTTGCGTGATCAGGTATCACGTCCGTGGTCTCGTAGGCCGGGCGACTGCTCGCCTGGCCTTCAGCCATTCTTCCACCTCAGGGATCAACCCACTGTGCAGAGGTTTGGCTGTGCGCTGCGATTGCCTAATCGTTCCAGAAAGTCTACTTCGCTCAGACTGCTCAGCATGGCACATCAGTGGCACCAGTGCATCGTCAGATGCAAGCAGCGACTGCAGGAGCTATACTGGTGGTCTGGCATTGATCGAGATGGTGGAAGCAAGGGCTGTGAAGGCTGCGCCACTGTGTATGGATGAGACGGCGGTACTTCGACATACTCCAATGCATCCAGTGCCTTTACCAGCGGCAGCGTGGAACAAGGTAGGGTTGGACTTTATTGGTCCTATGGATGCAGCCCACGCTCAGCGGTATGCCGTTGTCTTGGCAGCCGACTTCTCCGAAGTAGGTAGACGCTGGACTTCGCTCGGAGCCAAACTGTCACGCGTGTATATGATTTCCAGAGGTCTTGGCGTAACGCGAAGTATACCCCCAGGGAATTGCTGTCCGACAACGGCACGAACTGCATCTACTTTTGCAGAAATTACCTGCAGAGTGTGGGTGAGTCATATCCGGGCCCCACGCTACCACCAGGCAGTATCTGGGGCAGTAGAACGGTGCAATCGCACCGTGAAGGCGACGTTGCAGGCAGCTGGCCAACGAGGGCTTGACCACCGGGCGTGTCGGCAGCGGCTCCTGCAACAGTACAGGAACATTCAAAACGCCACGACTGGTACTAGTACCAGCACTGGGACTAGCACGGGCATGGCGGAGCTGCTCCACAGCAGGCAAATCTGCACCGGGTTGCACGCCATAGTGGCCAGTCTAGCTACTCCAAGAGAGGCGTCCTCTCTGGCGCTGAGGCGACGTGTTGCGGACAGTCAATGGAAGCAGGAGTATTACTGACACAATATGTCAAACAGGTGCCCCACTTCCGTGTCTGAGAATGGATCCGATACAAACCGAAAACTCTTCTGTCTTGAAATGCCATATTAGACTTAAAATAAAATAGACTGAAAATTCTCCCTCTGCTGATTCGTTGGAAAAATCACACATAGGAAGTTACATTTTTTTAATCGCGCCACTTAGTGATGGCAAGGGAGCTCCATCGGTGTTAAAATAATGTTTTTTTTCCAGGTGTGAGATGTTCAAATGAGCAGAATAGGATGTTGGAAATCTGCATGGAATAAATGTCAACTAAAAAATTGGTATGCCCTTGAAACAAATTTTCGAGCCAACAGTGTGCTGTGGCTATACTTCGGTTTGTTTTGAGATACAAAACAAAAAAGCAAACATTTGCAAGGCGCTTTAATCATATTAACATCCATGACATTCAAACATTGTGTAAGGTTTTTTTCCCCATTGGACCCAAACAATGCAAACTTGCTCTCAAAGAACACCTTTCTTGTTATTGTACTTGATAACTTGAAAGCATGCAATGGTAAAGAAACTCGGTAGTGACCTTCCCTTCATCACATCACATGTCCATACAATATTTTGGGTCAATACACAGAAGTCCCTTGAATTTTTTTTGTTAAATATTGTTATATAAAAGCATGTGGAAGCAAATAAGAAGCAAATGGATTGTACTTGTTCATAGCTTAACTAGCAACTTAGCAACATGCAGACTCATGTGACATAGTCGTATTAGGTGACCCAACATCAGATGTTAGATTATCTGGCATAAATAGGTTAGGTTAGGTTTTGCTTTGGTAATTTTGCATTCTTCTTCATCATACATTACCCAATCCAAAGTTCCTTTCACTCATACACTTTTCCCACGCCTTGTTGAAGGGAGTGGGAAGCATGTACCTGCAATGCAAATTATTCCTCCCATGTTTTGTATGCTACTTGAATCATTTTGATGTTGTAGGTGAAATATGACTGCTTCTTGGGAGCAAAGTACTTCAACTTGAAGGGGTTATATCTGGAATTGTTTCTCATTTTGCAAGAAATGAATATCAAATTTATGAAAATCACATCAGAAAACACCAGAAAAACAAATGGGTTACTAAAAAAAACTAGGGGCTTCTATGCATCTAACCTATGCATCTATACCTACATGATAATCCATAAATAAAGCAGAAGAAAGGATGTTAAGCTGGGATAAGCTGATAAGAAAACAGCTTAGGTTAACTTAGGTTATGTTGTTGGTGCAATAGTCTTTGGTCTTGGTTATGTTGTTGGTGCAATAGTAATAGTTGGTCACAAACTGAAAAGTACCCATTTCCTGTGAAAATTGATGACACCATATCAGACATCAGAGGCAAAACAATATTTGAGGTCACTTCCCTATGGCATTCTAAAAGCCAATTGCTCTTGGAATCCATAAATGGTGCCAGCTGTTTTTGCTAGCTCTGTGCGCAAACAATTTGTAGAACTATGTGATCGGACCTTTGTATTTTGGTAGAGAAAGGTCCATTATTTACAAATACCATCTTTTTGTTAATTACACCCTGAACATGACATGGGAGACATCCAAAGGTAGGTGTTTGGGAAACAGAACATGTCCGTATACCCCCAGCTTCCCCTAGGTAGGTAGGTAGGTAGGGGGCCAGCATTGTAAAGCAAAAAACATGTACCCATCTCCAAAAAGAACTTCAGAGGTAAATTACGTTGCATGCTACCAGGCTTGTGCTCGACTCAAGTTGAATCAAGAATGAACTAATTAATCAATTCGTTTTGGATGAGTCATGAGTTCAATCAATTGTTTTCCCCAAAATATATATTGAGTCGTGAGTTGAATCACATCTTTGTGAGAAAAAAAATTAGTAAAATCATGTGTCAATCATTAAAATAATAATGAGACAGTTGAACCTTCTGACGCAAATGCAAGTTATGAACAAATGATATAAAGCATGTATCGTCGTGAATAGCATGTTATGACACAAAGTAGAGAGTAAAAACACAGCATAATTATTCATGCTTAGAATTACAATTGTCAACTTGTCAGCTGCCAGTGAGTAAAGAATGAGAGGTACAGATGTTATGTACCAAAAACGAATGACAATAATTATAAATAAGTATTATTGATGTCAAAACATATTTGTATGTGTCTATTCAAATAAGGGAATTATACATATATATATATTTATATATATATAGGTACATATATATATATATATATATATATATATATATATATATATATATATATATATATATATATATATATATATATATATATATATATATATATATATATATATATATATATATATATATATATGTCTATATATATATATATATATACATATATATATATATATATATATATATATATATATATATATATATATATATATATATATATATATATTGTTTAATACAACAAAGAATGGCTCTTAGATGCTCCTGGGTTTTAGACATTGTGTATAAGGAAAATATACAACCTTCAATATACCAGGAGGTGCTGAGTTGACATCAAAAGTAACGATAAAGATCATACTTTATTACGCAACGTTTCGGCCTGGGGCCATCGTCAAAAGTGATGAAAAAAGCTCAAGCCTAAGAAATTGAAAAAAAGCATGTCGGAGAAAAGCGTGCAAAAATACATGTGGAATGCAGAAAAAGCCTCCTCAGTGGTGCAGACACTCACAGAAAATATAAAATCCTCTATCTTTTATATATCTTTTATATATTTTATCTTTAATCTTTTATATATCTTTCATATATTTTATCTTTAATCTTTTATGGACGTTAGTATATCGACTCATGAGTCGATTTACACATGCCTGCTTCTCTGTGTAAAGCCACTCATGAGTCGATTTACACAGGGACCGTCGGCTGTGTATATCCACTCAGATCTGTCGTGATTTACACAGAAGCGCCCTCTGGTGTAAAACCACTCATGAGTCGATTTACACAGATGGCGCTGCCTGTGTATATCGACTCAGATCTGTCGTGATTTACACAGAGAAGCCCTTCGGTGTAAATGACGATCCGTCGTGATTTCACAGAATCACTGTTGGTGTAAATCCACTCAGGAGTCGATTTAAGCAGGGAGCGCCACCGGTGTATATCCTCCGGATCTATCGTGATTTACACAGAGATGCTATTCCGTGTAAATGACGATCTATCGTGATTTACACTGGAGTGCCGTTTGGTGTAAAAACCACTCGCTTAGTAGATTGAAGTACGTGGCGCTGCTTGCGTAAATTAACTCAGTGTGATGTGCACGGGCAGGCGTGCAACTTTGCATCTTTTTGACGGAATGGTTTGGGTACCATGAAAGCCAGCGTTCCCCTCAATAATTCGAATGTTTAGCATAGGATCATATGAAATGGATTCAGGGACGGATCCAAAAGCCGGACTGTGGTTAGAAAATTCAAAAATCTTCCTCCCGTTTCAAAAACCGCATTGGATTCGCACAGCTAACCGTCTTCGAGTCTGTTCGAACTGATATTTGTCATAAAATGTTTTTAGATTCCGACACAATGGCATTTTAGCACAAATTTCGACAAAAATCTGCATCATAGAGCAGGGGGAAGGGCATGGCCTCGTTGGGTCCACCAATGAATAGGGTCCCACGGTCCTCCAAATTTCCTCAATGCATATCCCCTCCCCAATCATTTTGGTAAGAGTGCCGGTTTTTGGAATGCGTCTTTCCCATGAGCGACGCCAAGCCCGGTTCGCTCGTGCAGCATATGTGGTTGCTATGCTTTCGGCCGTCATATTTCGACTCAGACAGGAACCGGCGATGTCATCAGAACTTGGCGGGGGGAGTTTAGGGCGCATCGACTTCATTATTCATGTAGATATCGGCAGAACTTAGGACGAGACTACTACTCATGTAGTATGGGGCGGTGGTGTCATGTAGACGCACGGTGGAACCGGTGGTGTCAGGAGAATGGTACCGGGCATGTCATACAAATTCGCAGGACGGGCACAATGGTGTTTGAGCACAAAGATGGACATTACCAACAGTGTCAGGGAGACAGGATTGGCAGTACAAGGACACGGAGCGCGACTGAACTAGCGACCGGCGATGGCGATGTCAAGATGAATACGTCGCGCTATGGGTGTGGTGAAGGACACCCATCCGACCTCGTGGCTCGTATATAGAACTAGCGGTGTCACAATTAAGGCTGGATCGATAAATTATCGTCGGGAGGGGGCACATTCCTTCAAAGGGTGTCTTCGGCTGGGTATTCGTTGAGGACGGAGGGTGCACTGGAGCACCTACCTTATGGGACGCCGTTTTGTGTCAAATGGGCGCCTTTTCCTGTGAGATGCGTCTTAGGTTGAGAAACTGCGCAGGGCTTCCTGTTAGCCACACTGCCCTTTCCATTAAGTACCGGGACTACATTCCAGCATGCAGCGTCCCCCCCCCCACTGGTCTAAAGTGAACCAATTTCCATAAAATTGCCAATGTCTCTTGGTGAACTAGTGGAGGTTCCTGTCGCGCTATCGGGTCCTCTTTATTGGAACCTCCCATTGTTCTGAACCGGCACCGTCACGGAACAATTGAAACCGTCGAGTCCTGCAAATTAGAACCTACCGTGTAACATCTAGGACTACCCGGCCTAGATGCTGGAGTATTTTCTTGACCGCAATCAGACCTGTGGGACGTTGGAGACCCTCAGGGCCGGTCACGAATTCCGTAGGATTTGGAGCCTCCCAGTGGGTTGCAAGAGCTCTGCTGTTGTTGCAATGGCAGACGGAGCATCCCAATAGTCAAATACCTGCCACCCTCCCAGCGACATGCCTATGGGGCCTCTTGCCATGCCGCTGAGGCTCTTAGTCAGTTTTGACACTTTCCCGGACTGCAGACTCCGTAGTTCCTAGTTTAGGCCTTCTGCTACCTTCTCGTCCCCTCCCGATCTACTTGCTGAAACTCCGCTATTACGGTATATTATGGTGTTCCAGGGCCTCCTGCTAATGCAACAGGGCTTCCAGATATATTCCCCATCATAATAGCTGTGGAAGTCTCCTGGGCCGCCAGCGACGCCACACGTTGAACTATCTGGTCTTGGCGTGATATGTCCTAGTGCGTGCAGCTTAGGCGCAGGGACTACAATCATGGTGTCTCATCGTTGCCCATCAATAACCCAGTTGGGCTGATGGAACAATTTCAATCCCTTCGACTTACTATTCAAATATGTGACATGTGAACTCAAGGGGCACACTAATGGGAGACTCCATTAAAAGGCGAGTGAAACTTCGATGTCCGTATTTGCAAGCTCATGGGCAAGCTACTGAACCAAGTATTCAATGATTCACTACATGAAATAGTCGCCATATTAATCAGGTGATACTGCATGCAGACATTTTTATTTGTTTTATTTAGTATGGTTAAGCATACCATTATCAAACACTGGCAAGCATACCACAATGCAAGTACATGGCAAACATGATAGTAATTCCAAAAACAAGAAGAATGTATGACAACCATCTGGGCGCACACGGCAACAGACTGCAGGGTCACACAGCACCCAAGGCCACTCATGTTTAACTATGTCATACATATCCATGCCATTTGAAAATTTGTGTTGTTTGGCATACCACAAGGTAGGTAAACAGCAAACATGGTAGTTCCAAAAAGCACAAATAATGGATGCTGGTCCCGCCACTCATTTGAACTATCAAGGTAAGTAAACAGCGAACATGGTAGCTTCAAAAGCACGAATAATGGATGACAGCGATCTGGGCAGCAGACTCAGGCAGCACCCAAAGCCACTCATGTTGAACTATGCCATACATATCCGTCATTGAAAGCGGGGCTGCAGTTTCTTCTTCAATTTGTCTCGACAGACATTGGTTTTTAGCAATTGCAAATATCGCACCAGGCAAAAAGAGGATGTGTGAATGGAGATTTACTATGCTGATACTGAGATAACAACTGATCTGTTAGAAACTGCACTCGTGCTTAATGGATTAACAGATCTTTATGGACTAGACAGCGCGTTTCGTGACTAGCTTGTCGGACCATTTTTGCCATGAATGAATGCCATGTATACACCATGGCACAACGTATGTCTGGACTAGTACGTTTGGCATGCACATGTCACAACCGTGCAGCCGTCATAAGCTCGAAATAGACACTGCATAGCCTAGAGCACCGGCAGTGGCGGAGCCTGCGGCCGTTGATGCACCCGGTCTATGCTATTGCACTCCCCAATGGCACAGGTGTAATCGGACAAAACGCGGTGTTGGGCAGCAACAGTGAAACTCCCGGTCTTCGGGATTCTTCGTATGGTGATGCTACATCCAGCGAAGTTCCCCGAAGACGTTTGGATCATCTTGGGTGGCCGGTGGACCTGCAAGAATATGCAAAAATAGGCATTACCAAACCAGTAAGGAACATACAACAATCTATCTAGTTGCATATTCATGAATCCCCAATAAACCACAATCATATACTATTATCATACCAATATTATGCAATCAGACATATCAGTCATCATACCCCTGTCAGCAGAGGTGCACACGTCCATTACTTGCGATTTTTTCGTACAGTTTTGAACACGTTGGGTAATTAGCATGGAACTTCCTGACGATTTCTAACCAAACACATTGACACGCAGTTTTACACATATGACGCCGAAATTGTACACATAGTCACGAAATTGTCAATATTCGTCGCCACACATCCATATTCAACCCAGGGCCTCGTCTAGATGTGGATTTTGGGATGCATAACTGCACATCTCCAGGTTTCCTCAGAGAATCTAAGGCATGATTTGTTGAACATGTGCATTCATAGAAAAGTAACTGATGTGAGTGCCACCCTACCACTAGCTACTTCACGGAACAGCTTAACAACCTCATAGTGAAACCTCTTGTACTCACTGTTACGAAGTAATATTTCATAATACATTTATGACACATGCTATAAGACAACTTACCAGTGTACTGCCTCCTTGCTCCCACGACTGTAGTTACGCTGCCTTTCGGCCGGCCGCGGTTCTTTTTGACGCGAGGAGGCATGGTCGGATGATCCAGCATTAGGCTGCCTCCATCTAAGTTGATCAGGTGACCAGTGTCGCCCGCAGACCGTCCTGAAAATGGCACATGGGCGACAGCAGTGGTGGCGGCGGAAACTGTGGCCACTGACGTGCTAGGTCTCTCATTGTGCTTGCCAATCACTGGGAAGAAACGATTGGAGAGCATACCCTGTTCGTTCGGGGCCTATGAGCACCGATCACTGGTGAAGGAGCAGAACTTGAGATCGGTACACGACGAAACCCTCCGATGATCGGAGACAGTACATGGCACAACCTGAGCCTGCAAATGATCAGCTGCATCAAGACAGGAGCCACTTGTTGCCAATGAGGTCCTGTGAAAACAATGACATGCTTAGTTGCCGTCGAACTGCGAATATGTGCCGACAAGGCATGCAGTACTGTCGATAAAACATGCACCCACATCCTGTTGGACTTACATCCACGTGCCCAGAACAGTCACATGCAGTCCAGCGTCCACCTGTGGCAACACCCAAGGACGCCCAACCAGCAAGCTCCAACTCCTCCCTGATCAGCGAAAGAGCAAACGGCGTGACATGACGCTCGTAGTCGCCTAGCTCGCCGTGACAAGATGTCGTTGGACGTTTGCTGATTCCCGAGTGCATTTCAGCATTCCTGTCGGCACGGATAGTGTTTAGCACAAGATACCCAGATACAAACTTTGGCAGGGTGTCCTGAGCCTTGCACACAGACTTTAGCCTGCCATGAAGTGACTCAAGATGATTGTTGGTGCAAACGCCAGACATATCCCCCTAGAGAGCCCTCGCACCCACTGATCCCTGATTTCATCCCAGTTGTCCCTAAAGTAACATTATGTGGAAGCATGTCTAATATCTTGACGAACACATTGATACTCAGCCTCGATCTGGCATATACAAGCTGCTGTAAAGTTCGCAGAATCCGTTCCCTCTCGGTCTTGGTCATTCCAGCGAGACTGAGCTCTGGCCGAAACGCCTGCAGCACATGGAATGTGCACAGGAACAGGTTGCAGTCTGGGAACACTTCAGCAATCGCTGATCTTTCTGCACGGTCTTTGTCCGTGAGCCACATCTGAAAATTGGATGGCAGTTTTAACTACATGCCAGTACTAAATATGGTACATGGGTACATGAACCAGAACCAGTAACAGGAATACAGTCAAAATGTTGGGATGCGATGGGAGCTTTTAGAACGAGTCTTTCTGTACACTGTATGAGTGCAATGTTACACCTTTTAGCTTTCTCTCCCTCTCTAAACATTTTGGGACATAGCTGCATCCCTAACATGGAGATTGAGAGGGAGATACCAACATTTACCAATTACCAGGAGAGAAAGGGGACATAACAAAAGATAGTGGCAACATAGAGGCATGACACAGGCTGGAACAGGAATAGAGGGATCAGGTGGATGGGTGCACTTTCTTGACTGCTTCACATGGAGTGGGGTGGGGGGAACACAGGGATAGCGAACAGAGGACACTCAGGTGAAGATGAGATACACCAGAAGTTTGGTGGGATAGTGGCAGATATTTGTTTGGGCTGATTCCGACTGTTCTGGTGATGTTAGATTATATTGTGTAAACATATATTATATTTATACATTATCTTAGTCTAGGTTAGGATATTTTATTTCTGTGATTAATCTAGTTGATATGTAATGTTTAAATTCTTGAAATTTAAATTTGAAACAGAAGTCTGCATACAAGCCACATGCAGCCATGCATATCAGTGTAAGGATGGCTTTTCTATGTACAGGTTGCATTCTAGTACCTCACATAATTATTAAGCTTTTTCTGAGGACAATCACTCCAATTTTATAATATTTTCTGACAACACTGTCATTTCTAGCAAGGTTACTCACACAAATTGTTTTAAGGTCTGCCAGTATTTGTTTTTGAAGGAATTCCAAAGCCTCAAGATTCATAATTTCCTTCTCGAAGCATCAAAGCTTTATAAGCTGCAGTCCAACACCATCAAGGTACAAATGGATGAGCCACAGACTCTTTACCATGCCTGACATCAATTTTATCAACTGCCATTGGCTTAAAAGTAATCATTTGTGGACAAAATAGGTGTTCACATCATCTTCATCATGTTAAAAAGTGTGCAAACTTAAAGTTTTCCAACAATAAAGTTACCTTGATCTGCAAATTTACCCATAGATCAATCTATGCCACCCTCCAAAATCACCATAGCTCTTATGGCACTTCAATTAGACATAAAGACGTAAAGATCATCAGTAGGCAACTATAAGCAGCCAAAGGGCCCTTCTTTGGTTGCACTCGTTGTACTCTGAAATTGTCCATAAGTTGTCTCATCAAATTTTAATCAAAACCTACAGGAATACTAGAAAAACAAGCACCACCCTATTCATTTATAATAAAGGTTGTCTATGCTGTTCTTAAAAGATGTTCAGTGATGTTGCTACTGACAATGGTTTCTGGCAGCTGGTTCCAGTGTTCTACTACCCTGTTGGTGAAAGAAGGACTGTCTTAACCTTGTCCTGCTGTGATTAACTTTAATTTTGAATTGATGACCTCTAATTGCATCATTTCTGTTAAATTCAAACAGTTCCCTGAGATAAACCCTGTTCCTGACCATTAACAAATTTAAAGACCTCGATGGAGATCTCCTCTCAGCCTTCTAATATCTGCCACATACTGGGATATAGGTTTTGGAATATAAAATGGTTTATGGAAAATTATCCTAAAACAATCAGACTAAAATCGTTTTATTCTCACCACCAAGAAACAAGTTTTGTAAATGAAAAAGCTGAGAAAATTGAGTGAAATCAATTCTTGTTAATAATAAATGTTCTTCGATGTACTTTTTTAGTTCATGTCTGGAATGTTTAGTTGAAGCAAGGAATGACTTGGAAGGATGAAAAGTGACTAGACGGGAGAGCAAATTGTCACTGTAAAACAGACTAGTGTCAGTCAGGGTGGGAATTAAGGCACTTCTTCAGAAATTCTACCGGAAATGCCAACAACAATGTGCCAATGCAGCTTGCAAGACCTCATGGCTGCACACTGAAGAAAGTGGCCACCGAGAGCAACAAATTTGGCTGAGGCCTATCCAGAAACCTGCTTTCAAGCCACTCTATAGTGGGAAAAATTGCCAGTTTTAAGAGACGTCTTCCTGAGTGCACCGATCAGAATTGCCTGAGTTGGTGTTTCCTGTTCTGAAATCTGTCTGTCAGCCAATTGATGAAAGGTATTTTTTATGTGCATCACAACAATTAGCAACTTTGAACATATTGTTAAGTGTTATGCCACAAACACAAGACCTTGACTGATCCTTTGCATTGTGCACAGCTATCGCATCCAAATGTGGTGTGTGCAGTGGTGGTGGGTTTGTATTGTGAGGAATTTGCTGCATAGATAGGTATGCACTCTGAGCTGGGAGTGAAGCGTGAAGTTTTTGTTTGTTTTTCATATGGCTAACCCTGTACTGAAACCAACAGTGAAGGGAAAGCACATTGCTCCTGTGAGTTATGAGAGACAAAACTGTGCTGATTATCACAATTCGCTGCCAGGTGGTGCCATCTATTGTTCCTCGCTTCTTTGTTCATGTGCTTTGACATTTTATTTGACCAAAAACAACAATGCTTATTACTTATGCATATTACATATTGACTACCTAGGTAGGTACAGGCTTTTCCTGTTGGTTACCGGCAAACAGATTCCATGCACCAAAAAATAATATTCCCAGAAAATGTACTCCGGACAAAGTCGGGATGGATCCAAGGGGATACAGGTATCATAGGGCTGGATCCAAGGGGATGGATTGCACGGTGAATCAAAAGGCAGACCACTGGGGTGGATCCAAGTGGGTAGATCACGGTTAATTCAAAGGCATGGAACACAGGGGGTAGATCTGAGGGGTGAATCCAAGGGGCGGAACCAGGGTACCAGGGGGTGGACCGAAGGGGGAATTGGCAAAATTTTTTAAAAAAAAACCCCCCCCCCAAAAACCCCCATGCCCTAAACCCCCCCCACCCCCCCCCCCCCTATAAAATAGCCCCTTCCCGTGCCTCGAAAAGAGGTGGGAGGATGGTTGGTGGGTATGTGGGTGGGGGCCACCAAACACGTTCCTTTACTTTTTTATATAAATTTACGAAAATATCCCCCCAGGTTTTTTGTTATAAAATATTGTCGTTATCTATTTTGTGGACAATTTAATTTTAAAACGGCTCATCAAAATATATATACACATTACTTGAGCCGACCAATCAGCGTTTGACGCCCTCCGCCGATCGTGGCAATAGTAGAGGCTGTAGGAAAATACTTGTGGAAGCTATTATTCATATGTTATTCCATTTTTTCGTGCTAATTTTCTACAAAGACATTCTTGCTACTTTAATCTTCATCTTTAATACTACTTTATCACAATGTCACCGCTGACAGGGAAACAAATTTGGTATTTGTGTGAATGTCACTGGTTTCGCCGCACTAAAGACAAAATGTGTTTGTTTACCATTGTCCCGACCGACGGAGGTCGTCAAACGCTGATTGGTCGGCTCAAGCGTCTCCCGTTTTTATTGGACTACAATGCTGGAGCGTACCCCCTGGTCTCAACTACCCTCAACTAGCCTCCACTGAGTTCCTTCTGGTGGAGCCACGGGAACAGACCCATGGTCTTGCCTGCGCCAAATCTGCGCCAAAATCTAATGATTTGCTCCTTGGATTTGCTACAATTAGGTTTCCGGTTTCTTGCCACACACAAATGTGTCGAGATCGAGTGAGTGGTGAGGGAAGGGGATAAAGGTTAGTTTTCTTGTCGGTTTTTGGAGGTAATCTAATTTTGGTTGGTAATTCAGTTCAGAGTTATGTATGGCGTGCAAGGCCCAAAAGGACAAATGGGTACATTTGCAGTTTAAGGTAATTTCTGATTTATTGGAATTTCTTGTTTTAATGCAATGTATGAATATGCTGAACATGATGTGACCACTCATTTTCTCTGCAAATGCATACTTTTCGGTCGGTGTGAGGGGCAAAATAACACCCCAAAAATGGGTTTGGAGTTGTGCAATATATCATAAAGGTATTGTTCAAAATGAAGAAAAGATGTAGCATAACCTTACCTAACCTAATGTAACCTTCCATGCAAGAGAGCAAATTCTTATTTTTGTAATGTAAAATTTCCCAATGATTTTTTTCTTTAAAAAAATCAATTAAGAAACCTCACCTAATCTAATATAACCTATGCCTGAGCTGTTTTAACTTACAACAATAGCCTAATCTAACCTAGCTTAGCCAAACCGAACCCCTTTGTATGCTTCATGGGGGTAAAAATGTGTAAAACTAGTCTTGTGGCTGCCTTAAACTGCAATACCTAATACCCAGGAAAGAAAATTGTAAAACAAATTGAAACACTTTATTTTACTGAAGCTTCACAGCTAAAAACCTAGCCAACCTAACCTAATCTAACATTACATGCTTTTGAAGACAGACAACTTCCAAAATTGTTTTGAATTGTTTTTCGATGTTCTTAAAATAATTGTCTACCTAGAAAGCTTCAACTGACCTGAACTAACCAAACCTAATGTATTTGTTTGCTTTATGAAGCAAAAATGCTTGCAAAACCTACCTTGTGAAACCCTTAAAGCACAATGATACCAAGTTAAGTGGATATCTAAACATAAATGTCCAAAAATATATGCTTTTGGAGAGTTGATACTACCTTGCCCTCCTGAATGTTTTTGATTAATGTCAGGTAAAAGGCAACAATCTCTTTCAGCCCAAATCCTACCTAGGTATATGTAACTACAATACAGAAAAGTAAAATGTATTGCAATCAAATACCTTCACTCATGTTTGCTGACAGCATGATTTGGCAGCATGAGTGTCTGTGTTACCTACAGCATTTTTATGGCTGGTAGGTGGTCTGCACTAAAGCTAATTTATCCTAATGGCAGAAATTCATTTCTCACAGAGTGGAGGGTATGAGCGAAAGTTACAAAAGCCAGTTATGACAGAAAAATATTATTACACCAAGCACAATTTGGTAAATACCTATATAGAATACCTATACCTCCCTAGACCAATTTTTATTCAAAATCGTTTTTGTTGAAGTGTTCTCTGATGTGATTTGAATGAATTTGATATTGATTTCTTTGGGAAATGAAATTTGTTAGATGTAAGCAATTTGGTAACTTTGTGCTTTAGGGTTTTGATGAATTCTGGATTAAAAAATGGAACATTTAGTGTGTCAGTAACTCAGTGGTCAAGCTGAGCATCTGGCATGCCAGAGTTATGGGGATCAAACCCCTGCCCTTCCTGTCAGGGTGAGAGGCAGGCAACTCCATATGGCCTTGGCTGGTGAGTGTGTTGAAAAATCACAATCCAATGAAACATTTATGAAAATGATTACCATGATATGTCCACTCATTTCCTCTGCAAATGATTCCCTTTTAGTTGGTGAGCAAAATTATACTAAAATCAGTCTTGGCATTAGGCAATTTGTTTCCTTCATGGAGGTAAAATGTGTGCAAAATATACATCATAAATGCATTAAAAGCACAATAATACTGCCTAACCTTTGTTTTAAAAAGATAGTTACCATTTTTGTATTGTACTATTCTTCCAAATGTTAAACTTAAGAAAACCTAACCTAAGCCTGCCTTAGCTGCTTTTGAGGAAAAACAATTTCCAAATCTGCTTCTGAAAAAAAAATCCGCCTTATAAAAATTGTGGCCTAACCAAAGTAAGCTTCATAGATAAGCTTCTATGTTCAATGTAAGCTTCTATGTTTGTTCATAGATGATTGTAATCCCTTTGTTTGTTTTATGGAAGTCAAATGTATGTGAAAATTGTCTAATGAATACCTTAAAGCACAATACCATTTTGGTTTGGCTAATATATAATGGAGAGTAATGTAAATTATGAGAAAAAAACTATCCTAACCTGACATAGCCAAACCTAACCTTCTGATGTTTGATCTCCTAAAACCAATTGATGTTGGATCACCTAAAACCAATTACAATGTTGGGTCACGTATTATAATTACACTGAAAAAGGAGTATGCCTGATCTGCCATTTACCAAAGAAATGGTAGAAGTTGTTAGGTAAGCTTCAACTGGTCCAATCCATACATTTGTTTCCTTACCTATGTTCAGGAGCTGCTTATGCATACATACTAAATTTAATTTGTAATTGAGCTTTAAGGTTTTGGTTTACTTTGACCTGGCCAGGCCTGGCCAATGCTGCATACAAGCACATTGGCCGAAATGGGCACAGAGATAGCCAGTGTGCAGGTACATTTCTTGAGCCTTCAATCTCAGTCTCTGATTGATCTTTTGGCTAAAAAAAGTGGACATTTCCTGGAAAGGATAATGTTCTGGATGACAAACATTCAGGATGAAACCATTTTTTTCAAGCCCTGCCCAACATTCATATCTCTCTGATCTGTCCTTGTGGTCTATCCTCCTGCCCATACATGTAAGCCATATTTGCAGAGCAAAGGAAAATTGTCACAATAATATTACCTTGTGATGCTTTACAGCCAGTGTGAGTGCTTTCTTGGTTCATGAAATAGTAAAGTGTGTTTAACAGTGCTATTTTTTTTCAGATATCTGAGGAGTGCCTGGGATAATCAGATTGCTGCTGGATAACTTCATCACACATAGATGATTGTAATCCATTTGTTTTATATCTACCATCATGTCACAATCCCTGCTAGACTTGAAGAAATTTAGATTCCAGAAGCATGCATCTGTTAAGGCTGAACAAGAGTCCCTAGACCTGGTACAAGATGCATCTGATACAATCGCCACAGGTAATTAACCATTTCAGTGTATTGTGTATTGTGTAGGGTGCCAGGAGTTTCCAACCCTCTTCAAGACAGATATGGAATGACTGCTGCTCATTGAGACATTCAGTTTATCCAGCACCTAACATATATATGATGCCAGACAAATATATCTGGTTTCCATGCTGCATTAATTACTCTTCCACTTTTAGTCTCCACTTCCTAAGTGCTGGCAAGGCCTAGAACAAAATTTAATTAATGTTTTAGAATCCTGGATTGATATAGAAAATATATGTGGCACTTCAATTTGGATTTGATTTCCTTTGTATGTGTCTGACATCAATAATTAATTTTTTTACTTTCCAATCAGTTTTAGCCATGTCACCAAAAGCAATTAGTGTCCAGTGATTTGAAACAGCTCCATTCAATTTTTTGGGAAAAGGAGTGGATGCTTTGGGGAGGATACTGTTCTGGGTGGTAAACATCCAGGATAAGGTGGTCTTTCCAGCCCTGCCCTAGAGTCATGTCCGGTGCACACCACGCGCATCCCAGGTTGTACGGGCGTTGGACGTCCATCTAAAACGGAGTGCAAAAGGTCGATAATCGTGGCGCTCAGTTTAGCTCCGTTCTGGACGGACGTCGGAGTTGCGTTTGTGGTTGGGCTGGGATGGCTGAGTGGTTAATGTGTTGAGCTCTGGTTACCAAAGGTCCTGGGTTCAACACGCGCACCACTCGGGACATTTCCAAATCCCGCGGCCCAACGGCGAAACGATGTGGGCGGCGCCATTAGCCGTTGTCGTGCATAGTGCATCGTGAAACACCCAACCAAACAGGGTTGCGTTTGTGGTGCAGCTACACCATATTGTGCCCATAGAAGCTTCACGAGAAGTCAAAACAAATCCCACTTTTGGACAGACATCGGATGGGCATCAGACGGACTTAAATTGTCGCTCCCAAGTCTCCGCTATACACCGCGCCCGTGAGAAACGGATAGACGCAGGCGTTTTACAGGTGTTAGATCGACGTGCGATGTCCGTAAAATGTATATCCGGTGCGTTGCGCACCTGGCTTCAGTGGCGGGCGTCTGTGACGTGGCGGGATTGTATGTCCGACAGAGACAGCTGACAGCCCCCAGACCAGTCCCGTCATCGGCCGGAGACGCATCACCTCCTGTCACAGTGACTCAACAAGTTCCGTAGGGGCCGATGCGCCGCAAAGGCCAGATGACCAATCAGAAAGTCCCGTTTTCAAGGCGGTGAGTATGACGTGATACATTACGCTATTTGAGCGAAGTGCCTTTGCCTTCCCACTTTGTAACCGGCACATAATTTTCAATGAGAGTGATATGATACATTGCACTATGTCAGCAAAGTGCTTTTGGTTTCCCCAATTTGTAGCAAGCATCTAGGTTTCCATGAGGGTCATATGCCAAAGGAATGCATGGAGGAACTGTCCTAGAGCGAAGGGGCATATACAAAATTTCACGTTCAGAGAAGATTGCAGAATGAAAGATTGTGAGTGAAGCACCGATTGGCACGACGATTCTCCTGGGTGTGGCTGATGCGGGCAGGCCATTTGCTTGCATTATATACATGCTGCTTTGTTGCATCATCAGCCTGTCCCTGCCTGCATCACAGGATAAATATCCGACTTTTATGTTTTCGGTTGTTTCCCATCTCTCTGCCCCTCCATGGAAAGGCGGCGCCGGCCCATGAAGGCCCTAGTTTATCCCTCTCGTGAATAACTCGGCCGCACTCACTATATGCAAACCTTGGCTCCTGGTGGGATTGGGATTTGCTGCAGCAGTTGGTTTGAGTGGGTGTCAAAATCCATTTTTAGATGGATTTTAAGTGCAAGTGGAAGTCTTCAGCTTGCCCTCAGTTATGTTCTGTCCTGGTCCAATTCATGGGTAGCTCTCTTGCACAACGATTCTCATAGATGGGATCCCTGTCAGCCTGACCCAAACCAACCATACCCATGCTAACCCAAGTGACACCATTGAAGGCAACTTCAACCCAGCCAATATAGCCTGAAGTGGCTCGGGCCAGCCCATAAACTGGGCATAATGTTTTGGATGGGTTATATATAATTTTTGCAGTCCGGATGGTCTAGAACGCACGCATAGTAACTTACTTACGGCTGCTTAATACTCGTCAGTATTTGTTTGCGGACCGTCCACTGACAAAGCACAGTCTATCTGATATAGGTGGCGCTACTGTACATACGGCGCTAGTTGATATTTTAAATGCATCGAGCGATTGCCCCTGGTGGATGTTTGGGAAACATGAAATTCATTAATTGCACAAACGAGGGCGCTGGAGTATTTGTGTTTTTTGGCTGATAAATTTAAGAATTTCACGACCAGATGAGGACCAATCTCCTAGGAAGTGAAGCAATATTTCTTAGGATAGTGAACGTAGACTGCAACGAGCGGAAATATTGGAACTGACTGCCAGGTACGGCAGTGATAACTGACATGTTAGTTTACTCGGAGAAGAGTTGGATTGGAAAAGCTTTGAATGAGTCTGAAACGCGCCGCCCGTTAGCTTTGCGCAGTGGCGATACAGTAACCAATGAGGTTTATCCGAGGTGCTGTTATTGCTAGTTGAAAACTTTACCCAATACCCCGCCTGGACGACGTGAAATACCGTCGGACAAGGCAATGTTTGCAGGGCCCTACGGGGCCATACTGGATGAATTGGAAAAGCGCTTTCTCCCTTCCTTTGGTTGTCTCCCCAACGTGTTTCCCCATCCCCATGTGTTATGACTTGTGTGTTTGCTACCCAGGTGCATGCATCAGCTTGGCCATCAACACTAGAGTCGATTGAAGGCAGGTTTTCCCCACCCCAATGCTGATCTTTAACCATATTTTGCACAATTTAATTCTAAGATGAGTATAAAAAGTAACCAAATGCTCATATTAAGTAAAAATGGGATCAGAAATCGGTCTAATATATTTCGGGCATGACCCTTCTTTGGAGACAATAAACATGCAGAGACATTTGACGCAAAATCCTGTGCGTAAAATGTCTGTATTCTTATTCTGTTTCTGAAGAACGGTCATGCTAGAAATATATTAGACCGACTTCTGATCCTATTTTTACTTAATGTGAGCATTTGGTTACTTTTTATACTCATCTTCAATTGGACTATGCTCAACACAGCTCTCCACAACATTAACAATTGAATTGTGTTGGCAGTTGTATGAAGTATGCAATATGCTGTGAATCATACAACAGTTATTTTTCATGCAATTTGCCTATTTTCACATGCTTGTAAAATCTGGTTGTTTTTTATTTGATGGTCAATTTTTTGGCATTTGCATGAACAATCAGGGGCCAATTACACTAACATCACAAGCTGTTTGCTCACACTGAATTCGGTGTGAATCCACAGCTTGTGATGTCAGTGAAATTGGCCGCAGTTGGATGGTTCAAAGACACATTTTGGGTTGATCTAACCATTGAAAGGCCATCCCGAATATATTTGCAGTTTTGGTGCTGGAAGGCACGAGGCGACTGTCGGCGCCGGCGCGATTGTACACTGGAACAGTGGTGTGACCGTGCCGCCTGTGCGACTGGCTGCTCTGCAGAGATCTCTCAAGCGATGTGTGCTGAGCGACAGCGACGATACAGAGCCGGGGCCGGGGCCCGACGGGGCGGGGCCGGAGTCCGACGATCCGGCACACCCGGACAACATCGAGAGGAACCTCGCCTTCATGCGAGAAGCCTTCCCCGAGCACGACCTCATGGTGAGCTCGGCCCCAGCAGCACTAGGTGCTTGGACGCCACTCCGGCCACAAACTGGGTCATGTTCACATGCAATATTTTAAATGGGATGAACAACCTTAATTGCACTCATTTAGTAAAAAGAAAAAAGATAGCTGCACTTGTTCATTGTCACCTAGTTTAACGTGCGCCCTCTCCGTTCAGATCCTCACACCCCATCTCAGGGGAGGGGTTCATTGAAGGCCCTTATCTGAATTCCGTATTAAGCGTTGTACGAAACGAGCAGGGTACCATTGGAAAGCCCTTGACGAATAGGGTTCGAAAATAGTCTTACTTTAATTTGTGGATAATTTGAAAAACAATGTATGTAGTAAGAGTTTATTTATTTTCAAAACATTTATATCAGCATATTCGGGCAGTTTATGTGCAATGCAACGTTTACACTATTTAGGCCATGGAACCTGAAATAAACATAAAGATAGCAGTATAAATAAGCTTACCCCACAAGCCCACATTGTACACTATGTTGTAACTTGTTAGACCTCAGGGCACTTGTTGGAGGTCAAACAAATTGCATAAGGAGCTTCTCATGCTTCTGTGTGCCTATGAAGGTAAAATGATGTTAGAAGAGCATGCATATTACAAAAATAAGAAAATCGGCCCAAAATTGGGCATGATCTCAGGTTGCTGCTCTCACCCATAACAAAATCTGAGATATGCATTTTAGAGACACTGCACAATTGCACACATGGAACAAGTTTCCTTTAATATCTTCACGTGTATGAGTTATTGATCCTGAAACATTTTTGGAGGTGGTCCTTTTGACTTGATCTAGGTCAATAACCTTACATGATCTTTTCGCTTCAGACCCCAAAAAATGACAAAGGAAGGGGTACTGAAAATCGTGCAGCACTGCGCGCTGCCGTTTTCCCGCTTCCGTGGAAAAATCCTGAAGGGGAGAGGGCTTAAAAAGATCTGAGACTTGAGATAATGTCATTTATTTGCATATTAAACAAGCAACGGTTTCTGAAAATTACGGGAATGCGGAAATAATGCAACGGAAATTGTGGGATGCGAAGAATGTCGCCGGCATGGAGTAGTGGAAACAAACCGTCTTGGATGGGCTGAAGTAAGCCGGAGTCTGAACCGTTGTGTCCGCCGCATCAGTATTGGGTGGGGCACTAGTCTATCTAGAGCGTGACTCCGCGGTCAGCGACCCTGACCAGTAGTTGGCCTCCGGTACAGTCGACACAGTCCACAGTCAGCCTCAGGTTTGGATGTTGTGCTGCAGGACTGTCTGTGGCGGCCGCTGTGACGTTACCGGGTGCTGTGCCGCAGTACCTGCAGGACTGTCTGTGACGTTACTGGGTGGTGTGCTGCAGGACTGTCTGTGGCGGCCGGCTGTGACGTTACCGGGTGGTGTGCTGCAGGACCTGCGGGACCTGCAGGACTGTCTGTGGCGGCCGCTGTGACGTTACCTGGTGCTGTGCCGCAGTACATGCAGGACTGTCTGTGACGTTACTGGGTGGTGTGCTGCAGGACTGTCTGTGGCGGCCGGCTGTGACGTTACCGGGTGGTGTGCTGCAGGACCTGCGGGACCTGCAGGACTGTCTGTGGCGGCCGCTGTGACGTTACCGGGTGCTGTGCCGCAGTACATGCAGGACTGTCTGTGACGTTACCGGGTGGTGTGCTACAGGACTGTCTGTGGTGGCCGGCTATGACGTTACCGGGTGGTGTGCTGCAGGACCTGCAGGACTGTCTGTGGCGGCCGCTGTGACGTTACCGGGTAGTGTGCTGCAGGACTGTCTGTGGCGACCGGCTGTGACGTTACCGGGTGGTGTGCTGCAGTACCTGCAGGACTGTCTGTGTCGGCCGCTGTGACGTTACCGGGTGGTGTGCTGCAGGACCTGCAGGACTGTCTGTGACGTTACCGGGTGGTGTGCTGTAGGACTGTCTGTGGCGGCCGGCTGTGACGTTACCGGGTGGTGTGCTGCAGGACCTGCAGGACTGTCTGTGACGTTACCGGGTGGTGTGCTGCAGGACCTGCAGGACTGTCTGTGGCGGCCGCTGTGACGTTACCGGGTGGTGTGCTGCAGGACTGTCTGTGGCGGCCGGCTGTGACGTTACCGGGTGGTGTGCTGCAGGACCTGCAGGACTGTCTGTGACGTTACCGGGTGGTGTGCTGCAGGACCTGCAGGACTGTCTGTGGCGGCACGGCTGGCTGCTGGAGCCGGCGATGACGTCACTGGACGCTGGGCCGGAGCGGCCCCCAGTGGCGGGCGCGGCGCCGCCCGTCAAGCGGCGCCGGCTTCTGAAGCTGAGCTCCGACACCAGCGACGAGGATACGCCCGACGTTAAAGTCTCATTGGATGCCGTGGACGACGGCATGCTCATCAAGAGAGAGACAGGTGACAGACTGTGTGGTGCACAAGTGTTTTTTTTTACATTGCAGCGCTTTGTTAAAAAAAGGTCTTGGTGCTTTATTGAACGCACTTGGTACATTTGGATGCAATATAAGTTACTTAGAGTTGGCAAACATATAATACCTCGGGTATACTATTAAGTTAGAGATTGAGGCGAGTTTTTGACGCTTTAGTCTCAAAATGATGATTTTCAAAGGAATTCGAAGGAAGCAGTGACCGATGTATTTCAAGTGACCCTAAGCCCCAAAAACCAGCCAACCAATCTGAGGAAAGCAGTATTGGACCCTGTCGATTTTTCGGTGTGATGATAACAGCCGCTGCTATAAAACCAACATAAACATGTTACCTTGATGATATATCAAGGAATTGCTCACCACGGCCGTCTGGGGTCACATCCCATTGGTTAATTGCTCACCACGGCCGTCTGGGGTCACATCCCATTGGTTAATCTGAGTCGGTGGCACCCACCGGGGTTCGACGGCACGCTGAGAGCGGCTCTGACGCACAAGGAGGCGGCCCACCGACGTATGAAGGGAAACAGATCTCCCGAGAGTGAAGCCATGTTTCTGGAGAAACGGAGATAATTTAAGCAGCTCTCCGGTGCTGAGTTTTATGACTACCTGAAAGGATTGATCTTTGGTTTGAAATGAAGCCCCAAACGTTTTTGGACTTCCCTGAAACGTCTGGAGAGAATCACAGTGTAATGCCTATCCTCGTGGACGGTGATGAAACAATCACAAACGACCGAACCAAGACTGGACTGCTGAGCCGTACATTTGCTTCCAGGTTATCAGACCCTTGACTGGCACAGTATCCGGTGACTCACGAGTACCCATTAGACCCCCTGTCCTCGTTTGATGTGACGGAGGAAACTGTCCGAGATATGCTGCTCAGTGTTAACCAACACAGGGCCTGCAGTCCTGACGACAGTAGTGATCTGTGAATGTGCAGAAGAGTTGACTGCGTCAGTCGCTGAGATTTGCAGGCTGTCCCTGCAACGAGGGGTATTCTCCCAGATGTGGCAGCGAGCAAATGTGCCGATTTTAAAGAAAGGGTCAAAATTTCGTCAGCGGACTATCGCTCCGCATTCATGCTACCTCTGTTTAGTAAGGTCCTTAAACGAGTCATCTACATCCGCCTACATGCCGATGTGAAACCGGCTCCGTCAGACAGACAGCACGGCTTCGTGCCGGAATGTTCCTGCGCCTCCAATCCCGGCGGGCTGGCGGGTTCCGCTCGCTGCCTGGAGCAGCATATCGGGTGGACCGCAGACAGATGTGATCTATACTGACTACAGTTCGACCTCTTCCTTCCTGCCTTCGCTTCCAAAGTGTCAATCACAAACTGCTTCCTTACAGACTGAAAACATTAATTCCATATTTCAAACAAAGCCTTTGCGTGGTGCGAATCATATCTGGCTGGAATGGAGCAGCAGGTGGTCGTGAATGGCAAGTGCTCATCATGGAGTCCGGTGACGTCGGGGACGCCCGAGGGTGGTTTGCTGTTACCCTTACTATTTGCATACTTTGTAAGCGACCTGCCACCTGTCAAGACGAACTATTTGATGTTTGTGGACGACGTCAAATTGTGCAGCAGGGCAGACGGTAGCGTTGTCGATTCCCTGCAGAAGGAACCGGACGCACTGTGTCGTTGGTCTATATCGTGGGGCTTACAACTGAATCCAGCAAAGTATAAGGTGCTGACCCTAACGCTGCAATGCTCTACAACAATTCGTGTCTGCACTATAGGCGGAGTAGCCATGCAAAGGGTGAGCGAGATGGGCGGCCTGGGCGTTGTACTGGATAACAAGCTCATATTTGGTAGCCACGTGGACAGCATTGTGCGTAAAGCGAATAGAGCACTTGAACTTCATTGTGAATTCGTCCATCATTGGACACTACATGCCAGTGGATGATTGCAAATAGACTAAACTAAACCAAAGAAGATGGAAAAAAATGTTTTCTATGTATTAAGTGTGCAAAATCGATGTTGAGCTTGGGTGCAGAACGAACAATTATTGAAAAGATGATACCCAGAGTTTTAAGGTAATTTCAGGGAAGGCAACCCAACAGTATTTCAGAATAAATTGTCATTTTCTAGCCAAAGTTTAGGTCACCTTAAAATATATCGCGACAATTTGTATCAATAAGTCTTTTCCTGATTTTTGAATGTTTCAGCTTCACTGTTACTTTGAGTGTAGAAGCAGGCAGAGTTGGGAGTGCAAAATCATTAGTCACATTGAGATGTAGGAGTATACAATTATTCCTGGTTGGGTGCCATTTTCCACCCAATGTGGAAATTTGGGACGATGCTGTATATCTGCAACTTCTACATGAACACCAAGAACGCACACAACATATATCAGATTATGGACACTTATGTTAAGTGATTTTGTTGACTTTGTAAATTGTTGAAGTCATGGGCACTTTTTCCGCGTACTTTATGTAACAAAAACACAGGCACTAGGATGCGCAATGCAGACACACGTACATACACGCACACACACACAGCAGTCGTCATACATAAATACACAGTGACTGATGGCACTCGGGATAAATCATAAAGTGTTTAGACCTAATAAAAGCCACAAGGGCCCAACCAGTTAAGTCTGTAAATGGAAGATACCGTAAGCCCGGTAAAAAGACCCAACCCAACCATCACCACATCCTAAAGAAACCATCCACCAACATCCCACACACCTATCAATGCCTATCTACCCTAGCCATCCAGCCCTAGAGATAGGGACCCTAGCTATTCTCCAATCTTCAGGGATCAGGGATAAGATGGGAAAACCTTCCTGTACATTTATGACTGCCTAGTACATGGGTTTCTGTATGCCTAGTAAGCTGCATTACTGTTAACATAGACTGTACATGGGTACTTGCGAGCATATTATGCGTGAACCAACGGCATTAGGACAGACGTGTTTTCACGAGATCAGTCGAGCTCAGTGGTCATTAGCACATTTTTATCTCTAGCACAAAATTATTGCGTTTCAATGATCCTGAATGCAAGAACTCTACTGAATGTGCATGTCCATTGTATGGATTTCTTCCAGTAAGTACGGGGGCCGCGGTAGCTCAGTTGGTAGAGCGTCGGACTCTTGATCGCAAGATTGTGGGTTCGAATCTCACAACCGACGGCATTTACCGAGTCCACCCGCGACCAATCGGCGTGCGAGGTTGGCGACGCTATATAACCTAGCGGTTGAATGCGTCGTAAAAGAACCCAAGGTTCTTCTTCTTCCAGTAAGTACAATTTATCATAATGCATCTGCCTGACCCTGACCAATGGTAACCTGTCCGACAGCAGCCTGACCCTGACCAATGGTAACCTGTCTGACAGCAGCCTGACCCTGACCAGTGGTGACCTGTCTGACAGCAGCCTGACCCTGACCAGTGGTGACCTGTCTGACAGCAGCCTGACCCTGACCAGTGGTAACCTGTCTGACAGCAGCCTGACCCTGACCAGTGGTGACCTGTCTGACAGCAGCCTGACCCTGACCAGTGGTGACCTGTCTGACAGCAGCCTGACCCTGACCAGTGGTGACCTGTCTGACAGCAGCCTGACCCTGACCAGTGGTGACCTGTCTGACAGCAGCCTGACCCTGACCAGTGGTGACCTGTCTGACAGCAGCCTGACCCTGACCAATGGTAACCTGTCCGACAGCAGCCTGACCCTGACCGATGGTGACCTGTCTGACAGCAGCCTGACCCTGACCAGTGGTGACCTGTCTGACAGCAGCCTGACCCTGACCAGTGGTGACGCCTGACAGCAGCCTGACCCTGACCAGTGGTAACCTGTCCGACAGCAGCCTGACCCTGACCAGTGGTGACCTGTCTGACAGCAGCCTGACCCTGACCAGTGGTAACCTGTCTGACAGCAGCCTGACCCTGACCAGTGGTGACCTGTCTGACAGCAGCCTGACCCTGACCAGTGGTGACCTGTCTGACAGCAGCCTGACCCTGACCAGTGGTAACCTGTCTGACAGCAGCCTGACCCTGACCAGTGGTGACCTGTCTGACAGCAGCCTGCCTGACAGTCCTGACCCTGACCAGTGGTAACCTGTCTGACAGCAGCCTGACCCTGACCAGTGGTAACCTGTCTGACAGCAGCCTGACCCTGACCAGTGGTAACCTGTCTGACAGCAGCCTGACCCTGACCAGTGGTGACCTGTCTGACAGCAGCCTGACCCTGACCAGTGGTAACCTGTCTGACAGCAGCCTGACCCTGACCAGTGGTGACCTGTCTGACAGCAGCCTGACCATGACCAGTGGTGACCTGTCTGACAGCAGCCTGACCATGACCAGTGGTGACCTGTCTGACAGCAGCCTGACCCTGACCAGTGGTAACCTGTCTGACAGCAGCCTGACCCTGACCAGTGGTGACCTGTCTGACAGCAGCCTGACCCTGACCAGTGGTGACCTGTCTGACAGCAGCCTGACCCTGACCAGTGGTGACCTGTCTGACAGCAGCCTGACCCCTGACCAGTGGTGACCTGTCTGACAGCAGCCTGACCCTGACCAGTGGTGACCTGTCTGACAGCAGCCTGACCATGACCAGTGGTGACCTGTCTGACAGCAGCCTGACCCTGACCAGTGGTGACCTGTCTGACAGCAGCCTGACCCTGACCAATGGTAACCTGTCCGACAGCAGCCTGACCCTGACCGATGGTGACCTGTCAGACATCAGCCTGGCCCTGACCGATGGTAGCCTGTCCGACAGCAGCCTGACCCTGACCGATGGTAACCTGTCCGACAGCAGCATGACCCTGACCAATGGTAACCTGTCCGGCAGTGGTGCCCGTGAAACCTGCGGCGTCGCGACGACGTCCCAAGCGGGCCGCGTCGGCGCCCGAGAGCGACGATGACGACGACTTCGAAGTCAAGTACCCCGTCTATTGCATGAGGTAGGCGCGGACGCTGCATGGAATGTCCATGAAGAGGCCTGAGGAGGAAGACTGGCACCAGTGTCGTTCGTCCAGGGGAGACGTGTTTTGTTTTGTACGTTGGCATGAGCACATGTCGCCCAGTGCTGAGTTGGGCCTTTCTAATGCTAAATTGGTTCTACCAAAAGCTGAAAATGAAAAGTTCGGAGCGTATTCCTCATCAAAGAATATGCACTAGCTGCGGTTGTACGATCCCCTGTGTCAGTGACAGCAGAATGGTCCCCTATAGAAGTAACCATGGCACGGTCTCCTGTAGAAGTGACAGTGGAACGTGTCCCCTGTAGCAGTGACAGTGACACGGTCTCCTGTGGCAGTGACAGTGACGCGGTCTCCTGTACGGTGACATTGACACAGTCTCCTGTGGCAGTGCCGGTGTCACGGTCTCCTGTGGCAGTGACAGTGACACGGTCTCCTGTGGCAGTGACAGTGACGCGGTCCCCTGTGGCAGTGCCGGTGTCACGGTCTCCTGTGGCAGTGACAGTGACGCGGTCCCCTGTGGCAGTGCCGGTGTCACGGTCTCCTGTGGCAGTGACAGTGACGCGGTCCCCTGTGGCAGTGACAGTGACGACGAGCAGGACGGCGCCGGTCGGCGGCCGGCGGACGAGGCGCGGCTGCAGACTGAGCGTGACCGGGTGGTTGACTTCCTCGACACGGCCACTGCCGACGAGCTCGCCTGCATGGCTAGCTGCAGTCGCAAGAAGGCTGAGCTCGTCATCGAGCAGCGGCCCTTCACCGACTGGAGCGGCGCGGTCAGTGGTCAGGGCGTTCGCAGCGGAGTGGACCGTCCACTCCGGCCGTCCACTCCGGCCGCCGCACATCGCATGGTCTGGCAAGTCATGGCTGGAGTTCCCGGGTGGGTCAGAGGGGTGGGGTCGGGTCTCAACCCCATGGTTTGGTACCCTGCTAATATTAAGTTGTCATTTTCCCTATTCAATTTGAAAATGTCTGGGAAATAAAGACTTGAACGCCCTGGCTTGGTGAGAGATCTCCTTGGGCTGAGTGCAGCGCCTTGCGGTGGTGCGCCTGGAGCGACGAGCTGTCCTGACTTGGAAGTATCGACTGTCTTGGCCGCATAGCGTGTGCATCTGTTGGGTTGGCGAGGTGGAAGCTCCGGCAACAGTTTGACAGGGCTGACTGAGCCGTGGCGGGCTGCGGTAACCGCTGTCCGTTCGCCGCAGGTGGCCAAGTTCACAGCCGCCAAGGGCCTGAGCCCGCAGCTGCTGAACGAGGCGTCACGAGTCCAACACATGCGCGGCGCGCTCAGCCGCCTTCTGACGCGCTGCGAGGAGATCTCGCTGAAGCTGAAGGCGCGCGTGGCTGAGCTGATCCAGGGCGACGACGATCGGGACAAGATCGTCGAGCAGCCGTCCAATCTGAACACCGAGTAAGTCGCCACACAACCCTCCGAGCTGAGCCCCGTGTGTGTTGTCGGCGAGCACTCTGACCTGTGCCCCAAATAGGTCGCCACACAACCCTCCGATCTGAGCCACCAATAGGTCGCCACACAGTCCTCTGATTTGAACCCTGAACAGACATGGGGACGAAGCAGACTTCTGCTTTGTGAATCCGGTTTGTTTTAGGTCTTCGGCTTGGTTTGTAAGCCTGGCTTCGGCTTCCGCCTCGGCTTGTTGGTTGGCTTCGCCTACGGCTCCGAACCAATTCATCAAGTGCCTGATCACTTACTTTTCACCAACTATATATTTTTTTTAAGTGGAAAAGACAAATGCCGAAGTAAATTAGCGAAGTCCAATTAAAAAATCAATGAAGTATAACATTTTCCCCTGATTCATACTTTCTTCCAAACGGATGTGCCAGTGAAAGCCTTGCCCACAATATACACGCACTCGCTCTAGCACGCCATGCAGTTTTTCGGAGTCCCACGTCAACGCCTTGGTTCGCACAAACTATGACTTGTAATAGTGAATGAGGATTAGTGTGTGTGGTGTGGTGTGTACGTGCGCGCGTGCCTGTGTGGGTGCGTGCGTGCGTGGTTATAAACGAGACGCAATATTTTTTTTAACTGTTTGAAAGCAAATTTAATAGAATGATTTCGACTTCGGCTTCGTGTTTTTGTTCCTTGCTTCAGCATCGGTTTCTAACTGTTCTAATGATTGGCTTCGGCTTCGTAATTTTTCACGGTTTCGGCTTTGAAGTCAAAATGGCTTCGCCAACATGTCTGGCCCCAAGTAACTCGCCAGACAGCCGCCTGATCTGAGGCCCGAGCAAGTCGCCGAACAGCGTCCTGATCTGAACCCACAGGAAGCTGCCGAACAGCCGAACAGCGAATATGTCGCCGAACTTGCGTGGCTCACTGTGCTGCGACCTGAAGCTGATGTGTCTCGTGAACACGTTCGGTCTGACAGCAGCGCTGCTGATTGGCTGCCGACGGCTGTTCTTTTCTGTAATTGGCTGTCAATGGCTCTTCTATGCCATGGTTTTCCGTTGATGGGTCTTCCTGTTCTGTGATTGGCTGCTGGTTGCTTTTCGGTACGTTGATTGGCTGTTGGTTGCGTTTTCAGGATGCATCTGTCGCCGTACCAGATGATCGGTCTGAGCTGGCTGATTCTCATGTTCAAGGAGGGTCTGAACGCCGTGCTGGCAGGTAGGCTTCCATCTGGCCCGATCTGTAGCATTTGCATTGGGTCGTCAAACTTCGATATACATTCCGTTGTCAGCATAATATAGGTCCAAAGTTATATTAAGTCGTCATCCTTCGATAACGTCATTTCCATTGTCAACGTAATGTAGGTCCAAAGTTATGCGAAGTCGTCAACCTTCAATAACGTCATTTCCATTGTCGATACAATGTACGTCCAAAGTTATGTGAAGCCAACCTTCGATAACGTCATTTCCATTGTCGACACAATGTAGGTCTAAAGTTACGTGAAGTGTCCTTGAACTGTGACAATGGCTTGTCTACGTTGTTTGCCGTTGGATCTAATGGATTTACAAAAATGTCCTACACAAAATACGTGTATGGCTTTGTCGGCACAATTGTATTCCCCACAATCTGAGAGTTTCCATGCATAACGTTTCGATGGCAATGCCACATACGGGATCATTGTGAGTGAGGTGGGGCTCGGGAGGGTGATTCATCCGCCCGCCAATATCCGTGTTCAGTGAAAAAAAATGCTTCGCTGATTTAACTCGGAATCACTATTAATGGAAATGATGAATTTTCATCCTTGAATACCAACTAAATCCTTTATGTACATGGTAGAAGCATTGTGGGCAATTTCTGTGGGATTGCCCAATATGTTCCTAGCTTTTACATCCCTGTGTGTCAAGCTCACAATTTGTTTTATTCTGCACTAACCCCAAGCAAAGTTGTTTGTACACTCACTATTAATGAACAAGTAATGTTATGACTGGCCGTATTCAGTGTGACGTAGATGAGCTGGGGATTAGGAAAGTGATCCCTCTGTCGCCTTTATTTCTGTGCCCGACCTGATACAGATGAGGTGGAGCTGGGGTGGGTTCGTCTGCCGTGTGTATCTATGTGCTCGGTGTGATCCAGATGTGTGGTGATTCAAATTCATTTTCAGTTGAGCGTCAGATGTAAATAACATCTACTTTTGCTATCCAATGTGCTACTGAAATGTCGGATGATGCATTATGTGTATTGTGTGAAACTGTATGGCATGATTCTAGGTCTGCAAGCAGCCCAGCACAACTTGAAAATCTATAAGCGGCAATTAAAGGTCATTGCCAACTGTTTTTATTATCATGTACCCATTTCTTTGGTGCACTGATACTAAACATTTGGGAGAGGTTAACAAAGAGCCAAATATCCAACTACATATGTAAGTAATTGTCCCATTATGTGATGTTCTCCACTCGAATGTCTGAATTTGGACACGCCGCTCAGATGAGGCAGGGATCGGGAGGGCGGACCACAGAGACAAATAACAAACGGCAGGGCCGTTCGTCTGCCGTGTGTATCTGTGTGCCCGGTGCGACGCAGACGAGATGGGGCTCGGGAAGACTGTGCAGGCGGTGTCGTTTCTGGCCTATCTGCAACAGCAGGAGCCGGCGTGGAAGTACCTGGTGGTGGTGCCATCGTCCACGCTCGGTAAGTGAGCTGCTGCCAGAGCAGATCGGTCCCTTCACACCCACCACTGCGCAGTGACCGAATTCACTTTCAGTTGGGCGCCTGATGTGAATGAAAAGCTTCAATTTTTGTTATCAAGGATGTAAATAAATGCATCGAATTGCTTATATGCGCTTGCAACACAACTACAAAAGATCAGTTCAGGCAGATGCGGTCTCCGCGAACATGATGCAAATCTGCAACTGGAGGCAGCTCAAGACAGCTAGCTGTATGTTATCATCATATGTCTCCAGATGCCATAGATATTGGCCTGTGAAAGATGCAAATAAAAATTAAAGTACGGACATTTGCTGTACATATTATTCCTGCTGTGTCACTCTCTACACGTGATGTTTAGTTTGGCCACGGTGTGACTACGCCACGCGCTACAGTGCCCACTGTCGGCCAGGCAGCCGCCTTGCCACATGGCGACACCCACTGCCGAGCCGCCCTCAGCCACATCGCGCCAGGCTGCCGAGGAGGCACGGCTGGGGCTGCCGAGGAGACACGGCCTACACAAGCACAACGCTATCTACCATGTCAGATAGGGTTGGCCTTTTCGCGATTCTCAGCTTTAGTTACCCATAGTCGTGGAGCGCGGTTTAGTAATGTGCTTAAAGGTGGCTTAACGACATGCGGTGTCCTATTCAATATTTAAATCCATGTGGCAGTTTTAATCAGAAGCACTGGTGTGCGCTATTTCCCGGCTGGGTATGCAGTATAGGATAACAGTGGTCCCGTCGACAGACAACTGGGTGTGCGAACTGTCGGTGTGGTAATCCCCGGCTGGGTGTGCAGTATAGGATAACAGTGGTCCCGTCGACAGACAACTGGGTGTGCGAACTGTCGGTGTGGTAATCCCCGGCTGGGGGGGGGAAAAGAAAAAGTTCCCGTCACGACAACTGGGTGCGAACTGTCGGTGTGGTAATCCCCGGCTGGGTGTGCAGTATAGGATAACAGTGGTCCCGTCGACAGACAACTGGGTGTGCGAACTGTCGGTGTGGTAATCCCCGGCTGGGTGTGCAGTATAGGATAACAGTGGTCCCGTCGACAGACAACTGGGTGTGCGAGCTGTCGGTGTGGTAATCCCCGGCTGGGTGTGCAGTATAGGATAACAGTGGTCCCGTCGACAGACAACTGGGTGTGCGAGCTGTCGGTGTGGTAATCCCCGGCTGGGTGTGCAGTATAGGGTAACAGTGGTGCCATCAACAGACAACTGGGCGCGCGAGCTGTCGGTGTGGTGCCCCAGCCTGCAGGTGGTGGAGTACCGCGGCTTGATGGAGCAGCGCCGCGAGACGCGCCATCTGGTGCTCCACAGTGACGTCGGCTGGCACGTGATGCTCACCACGTGAGTCCCGGCGCGGCGGGAGGAGGAGGGGGGGGGTGATGGCAACAGGCCGCCGCCACGTGTCAGTGATGGTGACATAGGCCGGCCGGGATATGCTGGCACGTTGTGTATGGGTTGCGCGGTGATTTCCACTAGACACTATGTTTAGTGTAGACACTGCACTACACTGCACAGTGTATATACTATGTTTAGCGGTGTATTTGGTCCGTACTGAATAGTGTAGTTTTGTCTGTGTATTAACACATAGGTGTGGGATCGGCGGGGGGGGGAGTAGGCGTCTATGTCCCCTCGCCCACATCTTTCGTGATCTTAACCATTAGCCATATAGGATAAAGTTGCCATGACCCCTACGCCTTTCACCAGCTTGCCTACGTCCTTGTATTAACCTTAGCCAGGTGAGCTACACTGAAGTCGTTGCCAGCGATACCAAAAGCCGAGTCTCCCTTCAATAACCAGAAAAAGGCCCTGAATGTCCCGGCTGGTTCGTCCACAACGTTTTTGTAAAGCATGTAACGTTGCAAGTACTTACCCTGGCAGTGCCCGGGAATTCCAAAATGTACGTGAAAACCAACGCCTAACAGAGCTTTGTTTTGAGCTCTTCGATCAAAGTTTTGACTTCCTGAATGAGCTTCAGTGAAATATGACTGCATTTGACTACAATAGTTCATACCATTTGTGCAACACCCCATTTTAACGTTATTGTCATTAAAATGTTTTGCTAACAACTGCTGTTTCTCTCATTTCGTCATTTTGCATGTTTAATATCCTTGACCTTTTTGACGTTAGGACTGGTTTTGAAGTCTTGGGTTCATACCCTCCTCACTACCAGAAGTGAATTTCGAGACACATTAGCCTGGCCAGGATGCGAAATATGCACGAGTATGTAGCTTCATTCTCGGAAAGTTGTATATTTTAAACTGCGAGGTTTTTGTCGTGTGTTTTCCCACCATAAATTTACGTTTTGCCCTGTTTCGAAATTTGCCTCCTTTAATTTGTGAATTTTAACCGTGCATTATGTGCAACCAGAATTTTGCAAAAGTTGCACATGGTGTTTTATTGTCGGTCTCCTAAAGGTAAGATACGGTGTGATGGAGCGTATTGTCGCCTGCGTTATGCCATACCATTAACAGACCACTTATTTGGCGCGAATATGCGGGGCGAACTGAGTACACCGATAAGCCATGTCATGGCCTGTCCAAGTCTGGAGAGATCCAACCTGGAGAGACCTCGCTCGCGGTCCGCCCAGCCAGCATCTTACTGGTTCACTATCCCCCAGGTACAGCATGGTTGCCTCCTCTGCAGACGATAGGCAATTCTTCAAAAACGTGCATTTCAAGTATATCGTCTTCGACGAAGCGCACATGCTGAAGAACATGGCCTCGAAGCGGTACACCAACCTGATGAAGTTGAAGGTATGTGAGTGGGTAAAGGTAGATATTGCATGTGATATTGCAAACATTTCAATATCATTAGAAAACTTGTCATGCCGGCTATATTGAGGGGAATTAACCTGTCCGGTTGCTTGCCAGTATCTTCTACCCACGCCAAGATTAAATACTAATTACGCTTCTGCCGTTAGTCGGATTTCCTCCATAAATATTATCAGGTGCTTTGGCGATAGGTGTCGAGTGCAAAAAGAGTGAGGCCCTGGCCGAGTGAGTCTTACTTCAGATAGTTTGTAAAAAGCAACTTGATCGGCTCGGTCATTACGCTTTTGAGATGCTTAGAACTATGCTGCCACGCACCCTATGGTCCCGATAGGCATGTGTATATAGGTTCATTATCTTAGAGTTGTACTTTCTTATTTCCGAGGTTCCAGCCAAGCTACTTTTCCCATGCTTTGTTTTTTATACATCATGTTTTCGACTGTATGCACTTATCCGGCGTTTTATCTGGCCTGCATGTATGTCTGTGCGCGGCTGGCGTGTGTTGGTCTCCCTGTGACTCGCGTGTCGTGTACCGCCGAGTGACTGATCGCACGGCTGATTGTCTGCGTGTTCAGGTTGGAGGACTGCTCGACCTGTCTGTCTCACGGTACTCGTGCTATGTTCGGCAGGCCGAGCACAGACTGCTGCTCACAGGCACGCCCCTGCAGAACAACCTGGTGGAGCTGATATCGCTGCTGGTGTTCGTCATGCCGTACATGTTCGGCCGCGTCAGAGACTCGCTCCAGACCATATTCGAGGTCATCCCGGTGAGTGTCCCGCGACTCCCCCGGGCAAACGCTGGGGCTAGGGGTTCTTCCTAGGCGCTACCGCCGTGTATGTGTACGTCTCCGGCCCAGTCGGAGGCCACCGGTTGGCCATGTCTCAGGTCGTGCTGACTACTGGTGATGTGTGGGAGTACTGCCGCTGTATGTGTACGTCTCCGGCCCAGTCGGAGGCCACCGGTTGGCCATGTCTCAGGTCGTGCTGACTACTGGTGATGTGTGGGAGTACTGCCGCTGTATGTGTACGTCTCCGGCCAAGTCGGAGGCCACCTGTTGGCCATGTCTCAGGTCGTGCTGACTACTGGTGATGTGTGGGAGTACTGCCGCTGTGTGTGTACGTCTCCGGCCCAGTCGGAGGCCACCTGTTGGCCATGTCTCAGGTCGTGCTGACTACTGATGATGTGTGGGAGTACTGCCGCTGTGTGTGTACGTCTCCGGCCCAGTCGGAGGCCACCTGTTGGCCATGTCTCAGGTCGTGCTGACTACTGGTGATGTGTGAGAGTGCTACCCATCCTTCAACGCCAATGTCCTGAAATTCCCAAATTGACGTCGAAAACGATACTTAGGAACAAAGACAAAAAGCGATATGAGAAAGAAGAAGATATTATCAGAATACCGTTTTGCTCTTCTGCGGACAGAGTTTTGACTTCCTGAGCTGGTTTCCCTGGAACTTCACGACACATTACTATTGTAGCTTGTTGTTTTCAGTTTTCACCATACTCGACTTCTGGCCACTGTGCCATCACAGTTGTGCCAGCATGTGCGTGTTCATTTGTCAAAATCATGTTGCCCGCACTTTATCTGTCACATTGCCCAATTGTTCCAATGTCATAATGGTTCTTGACGTCTTCGTCTGCCATCCTCCACTCTACGAAACATGAATTCCAGAACACTGGCCGACGCCAATGAGTCAGGGATCAGGAGTGGTGTTGATTTGTTGTACCCGTCAGCCGTGACCTGCGACGGTCGTGGCTCCGTGAGACAGACAACTGCGACACATCATTGCGGCCCGCCATCCGCCGGTAGCTTGCAGTCGACTTTGTTCTGTTCTCTGAGAAGGCCTGGGTGTGCTGCGCGTCGGCGGGAGTTTGGTCGCGACACGTGCTACGAGTGAATGCGCTTCGACATTCGCACCGCTGTGGCAACCATGGGCGCATACCGATCTTAGCACTGTCAGCAAATCGTCTGCAAGTGTTTTAGGTGGCATGGGAACACTTCTACCAGATCGCGACATCTGGGCCTGATTTCCGACTGGAGCGGGACTTGCCAGCCCGATGCCTTGCGGTGTGATGAAAATATGTTCAGCTCGAAGTTCGCTGGCTGCTCGCTTCGGCTGCCTTCGTGTGGTGAAGCCTGTGCGTCGACGTCTGGACCAGGTCTGAGAGGGGCGACGCTGCCGTTGCAGAAGTCGTCCGGCCAGGACGGGCCCGCCTACGGCGCCGACCGCATCAGCGAGGCCAAGCGTATCATGTCGCCCTTCTTCCTGCGCCGTCTGAAGCGCGACGTGCTGCGCGACCTGCCGGCGAAGATGGAGCGGGTGCAACGGGTGTCCATGACGGCCACCCAGGCGGCCTGGTACCGTGACCTGAGGGACAGCTACGTCCGGGAGGCGTCCGACAAGGTGAGGAGACTACCGGTACCGTGACCTGAGGGACAGCTACGTCCGGGAGGCGTCCGACAAGGTGAGGAGACTACCGGTACCGTGACCTGAGGGACAGCTACGTCTGGGAGGCGTCCGACAAGGTGAGGAGACTACCGATACCGTGACCTGAGACACCGGTACGTCCTGGAGGCGCCCGACAAGGCGAGTAGAACAGGACGGCGTCGATAGTAACTGCGCTGTGCCCTGATATTGGTGTCCATGCCCTGGCTCAGACTTCCACACATATAAAAGCATTTTGCAACATCTAACTTTTTACAAATCTTAGTCTCAATACTGCAGTATTCCCTGATGTATTAAAAGCTGCAATTATAATAAGTATATGAGTCAGTTCCATAAATCACAGCATTGTTTCATACAGGCAGATTATTTATCAAAGCTGAAAAGACAGGCTACCTGATATTTTGCGGGAAGCCATGTGATGACCTCCATATCAAAATACACAATTTTCGCAAGGCAGAGCTGTGTAAAATGTCTAGGTGTATTTATCAATGACAATCTGACATGGTAAAGTCATATCAATGCCATTTCTTCACAAATTATCATAATTATTGGAACCATAGGTAAGTCTAAATACTTTCTATTGACTAGTGAATTGCTCATTCTGTATGATTATTTAATCCTACCATATCTAATCCATTATATTAATCCATCATAGTTCATCATGCCATACCATATCCGACTATCTAAATTGCTATGCTGTTATTTGGGGAAGCACTTACTATACTAGGCTTCATTGGATTATTAAGTTGCAGAAGCCCGTTATCAGGATTATCGGTAAAAGGCTTACTTGTAACCTTCAAATGAATTATTTGCTAAGCGTAACATTCTCAAGTTCCCGGACATAATTGATGAATAATGTCTTGGCATCTTGCTGGCTTTTCTGAATCAATCAATATCAGCACCCCTTTCTGTGATGTTTAAGCTATATCAACAAGGCGGTTTCAGAGTTATACAACACTTTTTATGCCTTTTTGCGCCTTTCATTATATGATGTTTTATTACCCTTTATTGCACCAAAAGCCTGTCATTAAATATTTTGCTCTCACTTCCGTATAATTGATGATGTACCTAGAAATTAAATCATTTTAGGAAAGCGTGTCATGCAATACATTAGTAGAGAATACGAACTTCGACATGGTCCAATTTTGGTCTATGCGCCCTAAAACTCAAATAACTAACTAACTGCAATGCATGTCATTGACTCTATGATGAGCTATGCAGGATGATCTGTTTGTTTTATTGTTCTTTTTTCTTATTGTATAAAGTTTTGCCGTCGTTCTCTTATTCCTTTTTTTCTGCAGTATAGTAATAGTTTTGGAGAGTAAATGCAAGATTAGGGATTTTATCATATTGGTTTTCTCATTAACACCCAACCGTAGTTTTTGCTGGAGCCCTCAACGACTTTTCTAGCTTTGATAATTGTCTGAGAGGGCTTCAGTTATATCGTACTAATTTTTGGTGGCGGTATCTGTGCAGCAAGAAATGCGAACGGGGAGTGGTGCACCTACCCTGTCTTGCTTTATCATGACCTTACCATGACTTGCTCTACCATCCCTGAAAATGTACGTTATTTGGTCACACGGGTGTGAAAGGGCACTTTCCTACCTATTAATGTGTAGGGGACGAATGATTGTCTGCTCGTCCACTGTCTCAGGCGGCGAGGCGGCCCTATTGTCTGCTCGTCCACTGTCTCAGGCGGCGAGGCGGCCCTATTGTCTGCTCGTCCACTGTCTCAGGCGGCGAGGCGGCCCTATTGTCTGCTCGTCCACTGTCTCAGGCGGCGAGGCGGCCCTTTGTTTGTCGTTTTGTCTGCTCGTCCACTGTCTCAGGCGGCGAGGCGGCCCTATTGTCTGCTCGTCCACTGTCTCAGGCGGCGAGGCGGCCCTATTGTCTGCTCGTCCACTGTCTCAGGCGGCGAGGCGGCCCTATTGTCTGCTCGTCCACTGTCTCAGGCGGCGAGGCGGCCCTATTGTCTGCTCGTCCACTGTCTCAGGCGGCGAGGCGGCCCTATTGTCTGCTCGTCCACTGTCTCAGGCGGCGAGGCGGCCCTATTGTCTGCTCGTCCACTGTCTCAGGCGGCGAGGCGGCCCTATTGTCTGCTCGTCCACTGTCTCAGGCGGCGAGGCGGCCCTATTGTCTGCTCGTCCACTGTCTCAGGCGGCGAGGCGGCCCTATTGTCTGCTCGTCCACTGTCTCAGGCGGCGAGGCGGCCCTATTGTTTGCTCGTCCACTGTCTCAGGCGGCGAGGCGGCCCTATTTTGTGGGGGTTGTCTGCTCGTCCACTGTCTCAGGCGGCGAGGCGGCCCTATTGTCTGCTCGTCCACTGTCTCAGGCGGCGAGGCGGCCCTATTGTCTGCTCGTCCACTGTCTCGGGCGGCGAGGCGGCCCTATTGTCTGCTCGTCCACTGTCTCAGGCGGCGAGGCGGCCCTATTCTGTCCGTTGCTCTGTGATGGCTGGGTGATATGTTCAGTGTGCAGCCACATAGTGTGCGGTGGACAACGTGACGGTGATTGAGGCGGCGCTGCCATCTCGTCGGATCAGGCCGCTGAGCAGGACACAGCTGGGAAAGACGCCAATCTCACCCAGTTTTCACTGCTCTTTCTCAGACTGTTTGCTGTATGCTTTTACCAGACGTTGACGGAGGTCCCAATTTCTTCCGTTGTATCCGCCATTGGCATAACATGTAACGGCGATATTTTGCTACGAGCTGAACTTGCAAATAACCTGGTTTACACTGGGCGGGGTTGGACGAGCACGGTGGTAATTATTGATACGCAATATTTGTGGTGTCCTCCAAGTGTTGAAATCCCCAAACACCTGTATCCACATGGTTTCCTGTTGAAACAGGGAAACATTCTAAAAGTTTACTGATGAAGTCCGGGCCACCAAATGTAGAAAACTTCGCCTGCCGTGTTGTGTTCATCTACCCTTTTTTCTGAACCCAGCATAAATCTCGAAGGAATTAGATGTTGCGCTGCTCACAATGACATTCGTTTGGTCAGGCTCTACCCCAGTTGGAGGTGGGGCCGTGTCCCTCTGCTGTGGCCGTGTCCCTCTGGTCTGACAGTGTGTGATGTCCGCCAGCTGAACGGCGCCGGTCCGCACGTCGCGCAGAGCGCCGTCGGCGTGGTGATGTCGATGCGCAAGCTGGCCAACCACCCGCTGCTGGTGCGACGCCGCTACACGGAGGCCAAGGTGGGCTGGACGTCGAGCTCCAGCTGGTACTGTCTCACGACTGTCATGGCTCTGAGAAATGGCATGGCTCTGAGCTCGGAGGCCCAAGCGCTCCTCGAGCTCCGCTGGCACTGTCGCTCATCTGTCACTGGTCCCAGAAGTACCATAGCCTGTCGCAGGTGTTGCGGTCCCCCGAACGCTCCTGGTGTGCTGCAGTTGTTGCGCCTATGTTCCAGCATGTTGTGCATGTTTCAGACTACACCATCTCGCTTGTCAGCTCTTCAATGTCAAGCGATGTCATTGATCGCAATTGGCCGCGGATGACCGTTTGAGACAAACATGCATTCGAAGACTTTAAACCTGAATTCGAATTCAGCAAACATGGTTACGCTCTGGAATTACAAAGAAGTCACATGTGAGCTTTTACAAGCTATTGAATATCACGCTTAATGAGACCTGCGAAGTGACCTGTCTTGGCCTGTTAGCCAATGTTATGTGCTCAAGTTTGCGTTCGCATGGCGCATCCATTTTGCGTTCACTTTTTGCCGTACATATGTTTGAGTTAATCTATATTTAACGGCCTAGAATGTTTGTGCGCCATACGCCAAGACTGCATTTTACAAGTGTTGTTAGTTCAGATTCTGAAGAGAAAGAAAAAGTATCAGTAATGCAAGATGGCCTGAAAATTATGCGTCTGCACCAGCATTGGCTTCCACTGTCCCCACTTATTTTGAACAGGGGGAGGAAAGAAGACGGACTAAGGGATTTTTACGTCGATTCTTTTCACGCAACGCCTTGGGCGTATTGTTAAATTTCATGAAGTTTCGGGGTAGTGTCAAGGGGACGAGTGGTCTAGGGGTAAGATACTCGTCTCACAATCGAAAGATTGTGGGTTCGAGTCTCACCTGTCGCTACTCTTCGCCCGCGACCAATCGGCGTGAGAGATTGGCGACGCTATATGACTCAACAGTCAACGTGTCGTAAAATCAATAACCAATCGGGGTAGTGTCACCCCTACCCCGCGGTGGCAACGCCCCGGGGCGCGAAACGTTTTTCGTGAAGAGGAGAAAGGAAATACCTTGTGGCCGCTCCAAAACACAAAGCTGCACGCTTTTTTGTAACAAATTCATGCATTATTGTACAATTAACGCCTGAGAGCGCAGTGGAAATAAGATGACGCGAGATTTGTACGAACATTTGCTTGGCATTGGCTCTCTGAAATGGCTGCTGCATCTCGAATACATTCACATGCTGCACGCACAGGTAGTTGCCGATACACGGCGCTCGCCAAATGTTCACCTGTAGCGTGTCGTGGAGCCCTCTTCGTCGGCTTAACGTATATATTTCAGTGCCTAATCGTCAAATGAAGATTTACGTAAAAACGACCCTGGAACATTCATTTGAAATGAAGGTTGCAACAAGTGTTGGCTTATTTCCTTATGGCGGTAATACGCCATGAGATAAGGGCATTCTGCATCACGTCAGTTCTAATATTGGATGTCGTTGGGTTCGTCTCGTCACAAGCAGTGTCCTGTTTTTTCCAGCTCTGGGGTGGCTGCCGCTCTCCGAGGGGGGACGACAGCCACCCCCACCCCCTGCATACAGTTATGCCTAAATTTGCCCAGTAACTCAGAATATATAACTTTGAACACTTATAAATTGGAGAGCAAGCATCTCATAAATGAACTGTCTGACTTTCAGCTCCGTGAGATCACGAAGATCTTCATATCATTGTCTGGTCACGAGCACAAGCAAGCGGACCTGGTATGTGAAGATCTCTCCTACCTAAGCGATTTCGAGGTGCACCAGACGTGTAAACTGTACCAGGTGAGGATGTTCACGTTGCGCCTGCTCATTTATGCTTGTATGTGGTGTTTTATGTTATTTATGTGGGTGCTGTCATTATATGCAATGCATATGAACAGTTTATTAGACAAGAAAACACGAACTTTGTTGGCCCACCTCACTAGAAGCCTCTGAATTCGCACTCCAATAGCTCTCCCCAAGTTATGTTAGTCGCAGAGCCAATAGAACTGCACGTGGCGTCATATATTGCAACACTGTACTTGGACCAGGATAGTTGGAATTTCGTGCCATGCACTGGTGGAGGTTAATTGCTGTTATTGTTTTAATTCAGCTTCAGCCGTGAGACTGGGCTAGTTGTAGAAATTGGTATAAAATAGTTGGTACGAAATAAAGCGTGCACAAACGTACTTTTCCAGCGATATGGGCCATAGCCACGCCCAGGACAGTTCCACACGTGGTTTCAAAGGTCCTGTGTTAGGTGTTGCTTTCCAACCTCAGTGTTCAGCATTTATTCGATGATATAATTTGATCCATTGATGTCAGATATAACGGTTTTTGAGGCGATGACTTTTTGGAGCGTGTTCGTATGCAAATTGGATCGGTGTCTAAGCTCTAACCTACAAAACATTGTTGTAGTTGGTTAAAATGAAGAATACGAGATAGCTGCGTCCGCTTCTTCCCTTCCACTACTAGCGGCAATGCGAATCGGTGGCGAGTTATGATTTGTCTGCAATCATTAGATAGCGAATTAGACGTGATGAGATGATATTTCATGTCTTCTGGTGACTTCCTGCAACAGTCTCTGGTAATGTAGGTGCTGACTGCCGATACGACGGACGCTGACTGTTTCACTCTCCCCCCTCTTCCCCGCTCACATTCTCTCCGTCCATCCGACGACTGATCACTTTGTGGGGTAATAATTATTTCCCCGCCTATTTTTGGCTACATGTGTGGTAACATGTATTCTTTTATGCTATTCGTGACTTGCACTATGACGACTATTTTGTCTACTTCGCAGGCACGAACCAACCTTGAGAATGGTGATGAATACCTACTTTGTCACATAAGACAGAACATATAGGATGGAAAAACATCAGACATGGATAATTTTTAGAATACCTACAAAGACCCATAAAATAGTACAGAAGCAGCAAAATTGAATGGATGCAGGATATTCAGTACACAATGAATTGCAATCCTTACTTGTGTACACCCCGCCGCTGGGTCCTAGACTCCTGTGGCTGCTCCTCTCTCTCTCTCTCTCTCTCTCTCTCTCTCTCTCTCTCTCTCTCTCTCTCTCTCTCTCTCTCTCTCTCTCTCTCTCTCTCTCTCTCTCTCTCTCTCTCTCTCTCTCTCTCTCTCTCTCTCCTCTCCCTCTCCTCTCCCTCTCCCTCTCCATCTCCATCTCCATCTCCCTCTCCCTCTCCATCTCCATCTCCATCTCCATCTCCATCTCCATCTCCATCTCCATCTCCATCTCCATCTCCATCTCCATCTCCATCTCCATCTCCATCTCCATCTCCATCTCCATCTCCATCTCCATCTCCATCTCCATCTCCATCTCCATCTCCATCTCCATCTCCATCTCCATCTCCATCTCCATCCCATCGCCATCTCCATCTCCATCTCCATCTCCATCCATCCATCCATCCATCGCCATCCCATCCCATCTCCATCTCCATCTCCATCTCCATCGCCATCTCCATCTCCATCTCCATCTCCATCTCTCTCTCTCTCTCTCTCTCTCTCTCTCTCTCTCTCTCTCTCTCTCTCTCTCTCTCTCTCTCTCTCTCTCTCTCTCTCTCTCTCTCTCTCCCCCTCTCCCCCTCTCCCCTCCTCTTCGGCAGCAACTGGTTACTTGTGTCGATCCCACCGGTGGGTCCTAGACTGACTCGCTACCGGTCGGCAGGACTTGCACGGCCACCTTCTGCCGGACGAGATGATCCTCGAGTCGGGCAAGTTCGCCGCGCTCGACGAGCTGCTGCCGCGGCTGAAGGCGGACGGCAGCCGCGTGCTGCTCTTCAGCCAGTTCGTCATCATGCTGGACGTGCTGGAGGCGTACATGCAGATCCGGGGCCACCGCTTCTGCCGGCTGGACGGCCAAACCGCCGTCACCGACCGGTGAGCCGACCTGACCTGACCTGACCTGATCCCCCCACATCCTCTATAGCTGCCCAGAACTGAGTGGGCGGTATCAAGGGCGGTGGGACGTATGTGGTTCTGGCACTGGTCGCCTGATCGACCAGTACACCCATTGTATGCCGCCTCCCCAGACTGCAGCTGATCGACCAATACACCCATTGTATACCGCCGCCCCAGACTGCAGCTGATCGACCAATACACCCGTTGTATACTGCCTCCCCAGACTGCAGCTGATCGACCAATACACCCATTGTATACCGCCGTCCCAGACTGCAGCTGATCGACCAATACGCCTATTGTATACCACCGCCCTATACTGGAGCTGATAGACCAATACACCCATTGTATACCGCCGCCCCAGACTGCAGCTGATCGACCAATACACCCATTGTATACCACCGCCCTATACTGGAGCTGATAGACCAATACACCCATTGTATACCGCCGCCCCAGACTGCAGCTGATCGACCAATACACCCATTGTATATCGCCTCCCCAGCCTGGAGCTGATCGACCAATACACCCATTGTATACCACCTCCCCAGACTGCAGCTGATCGACCAATACAACTCGGACCGCGACATCTTCGTGTTCCTGTTGTCAACGCGCGCCGGCGGTCTGGGCATCAACCTGACCTCGGCCAACGTGGTCATCCTGCACGACGTCGACTTCAACCCGCACAACGACCGCCAGGCCGAGGACCGCTGCCACCGGATCGGCCAGACCAAGTGAGTGCACCGTCGGTCACTGACTACCTGGGGACGGGGGTCACGGACACGGACGGACGGTAGGAGTCCTAGGAGAACGTCGACCGGAATGCGGGATATGAGGGAGAGAGAAGGCATAAGAGGAGGGTGAGGTTGCATGGTAGTACAGGAGTCACAAACGGGTCGCATAAGAGAGGTAGGGACCGCATGGGGGATTTGGGTCACTGGAAGGTCACTGGAACCGAGTCATGGTGGTAGAGAATGTGTACTAGTGAATGGCAGTGATGACTATTTGAGACGGGCGGTGATAGAATAGAAGGGGACCATATGAGGAAGCGGTTTGACATAACAGGCAATCAAGTGGCAGGCTGGGTGTTGTATAGCTGATGGCACAGCAAAGCAAGGTGTAGAGCAGGGCAAGGCAGGGCAGAATCAAATGGCGCGCTCAGGGGCAGTATCAGAAAAAGATAAAGATATCAGACGGTATTGCCTCGCGCTGCCCAGAGGACAGGACATGCCAATGCAGAGGTTCATAAAGGTGAAGGGCACGGCAAGATAATGGGTTTGGTGAATCTTTAGGCGGGATACGGTGAGACAGAAAGTATGACAATGGGTGGGGGGGGGCTACGGTGGCATGGGGAGATCAGAGGATAAGCAAAGCAGAGGACAGCGAAAGACAAAGATGGGGCGGTAAGTGCGCCATTATAGGAAAAGTTAAGTAGATAAAATAAATGTTAGCGTATTTTGATGGGTGGCTGGGATATATTTTCCCCTTGCCTGAGCGGAGAGGTAATGAATATCGTTTTAATTTCAGGTCAGGACGACGATATACTGGTGTGTATTGAGTAGTGCCCCGTCCTCAAATCAGACAAAATCTGGGGGTTACCGGGCACCACCTAGTGTGTGGGGGCGCAGCCCACTTTGTATTTCCAAGTTGTTCGACCTACGGTCGTTAATATGGCCTGATGATGAAGCCCATTGATGGAACCCTTACTAGTGACTTGCCTACCATCGGATTAGCATGGGCGAATGTGAATGTTACCCCACCGGTGTGTATAATTTGCCTGTACAGTCCACAATGTACATTGTTTTGCTTATTCATCAGCAATGGCGGGTTAAGGAGGTATGGGGTCGAAGGGCTTTGAGTACAATGGTTCTTCCTCCTTTAGGTCTGGAAACCGCTGGAGCTCTGGCAGAAGCACCAAACTCCACCAAAAAGTTGATTTATTCATCCCCATTTATTCTCGATGTGCCCTAAAACCCAAATCACTCACTCATCCCCATTTATTCAGCAGCTAGATCTGCCAACGCTCTCCAGGCTGCGCAACTTCGAATTACCCGGCAAACGATTGGGATACGAGAAGCGGGGAGGGGGCGGTGCGGAGGATAGTGGGTTGTTTTGTTGCGTAGCTCGATACAATGTCCGCAGTTGGTCATGTTACCTGCATTTCACAAATGTTGAGGGATCTGTTTGCCAGCATAAATTGTTCCAGAGCCCTTTATCACAGCTCCCATCACATAAGTGTTTTCGAAGTAAGGCTACGACATGCTCTGTTGTACGCTTCCACAGATGTGACGACCTGGCAGTGACAACATGCCAGGTTCCACTGCTGAGCCGGCGGGTGTGTGCGGGTGTGGGAGGTGGTTGTATCAACTGGCGGGCGTGGGAGGTGGCTGCACCAACTGGCGTGTGTATGGTGTGGGGTGTGGCTGGTGGCCGGTACACAGCAGCTGGCCTGAGTGTCCTATGTGTCGTGCCAGGGAGGTGCACGTCATCCGGCTGATCTGCACCAATTCGATCGACGAGTGTATGCTGAAAGTAGGGCAGGAGAAGCTCAGTCTGGACAGGGACATCAGTGGCGGCCCGGAAGGTGAGCACTGTCACATATCACACCACCTTCAGCATCCATGGGCCTGGGAGATGCCACTAATCTGGACCAAGAAAGAACGAAATGTATTAACAAATTGTGGTCTTAGTGTATGTCGTCGTTTTGTCAATCACGTGTACCTGGATGATATTTGTATATATATGTATGCATATGTGCAAACTGTTCTTATGCTTCATTTTGCGTTGTATCTGGACGCACTGATCGCTGGTAGTCATGTGCTGTAATTTGGACGCACTACCACTGATATGGTGGCAGCGGAATGACAGCAGCTGGTCAGTGGTAGTGGTTTGAAAACACCGACTACTGGCTAAGGTTTGAAATATAGGCTGTTCCTAGATTTTCGGCATCCGGAACATTATCCTCTCAAGAGGATTATCATCTAATTTTTCTCAATTGGGGATTGAATGGTGTTTGGGGCGAGGATGGCCGAGTGGTTAAGGTGTTGAGCTCTGGGTACCAAATGTCCCGGGGTCAATACTCGCACCACTCGAGACATTTCCCAATCCCGCGGCCCACCGGCAAAACAGTGGACGGCACCATGAGCCGTGAATGTGCATAAAGTGCGCCGTGAACCACCCAGTAAACAAACAACAACAACAAACGATTAAATGGTGCTGTTCGACAATGAACTTCCCTGTGTTGAATAAAGTGCTCACGATTCACTGAAAAGTGCAGGCTGTGATTCTGATGTCACAGGTACTGGCAGTGGTGACTGGTTATTTGGTCGAACCGACCAGTGGCGAAGCTAGCCTTTGCTCTGATCACCATGCCCGCTGGTATTGGCAACTGGTAGATGGGCCGTGGGTGCTCCGTGTGGCTGACGTCACGTGTGGCGTGTTCCAGACAAACAGGGCTCGTCCGAGGACCCAAAGGACGTGCGGCACCTGCTGGAGCTGGCGCTGGAAGCCGGAGACAGCTAAGGCAGCCCCCACCCTAGTGCTGTTTAGGTAATTGGCGTGGCAGCGAGGCGGGCTCTGCTCCACCATGTCGGCCGGACGCTGCCGCCAGCCCGCGGCCGTGGCCGGACCGGTGGGGTCCGCGCCGCGGCCCGTGTCGGCTCGTGTCACGTCCGCGCCGCACGTGGCGCCAGCGGCCGGTGGTCGGCCGGTGGTCGGTGGCGAGCCGTGGCGTCAGCGACCGAATCTCACCGGCGCCGACAGCGCAGTGCCAGGGATGTGTTCGCACTCGCCTGAACCGGAAATGTTGGGGCTCTGTTGCGGCTCTGTTGCGAGGTACAGTCATTAGGTGATTTGTCTACATTTGCCGCGGACGGTTTTATGACGTCATTGAGATTGTCTCCCACTGCCCCCGCTCTTCCCAGGTGTTCGGGAAAAAAAAGCTGCTTTTCATACTTTACGATGTTGTTATTCTGGCGACCTGAGCTCTGAAGAGAGCTGTTAACGGGAACGAACGTGATTTTGTTGGTTAATTTACTTGGCCAAATCGTCAATATGATTAAGTACATAACGCAAAGGTGGACAAAAAAAGACCTGTAGCAGTCCTAAGGGATTCGGCGAAAGAAAATTAGATTCCAACGTTTTGGTGTGCGTTATGTTAGCTTTTGCACTGTTCCCGACTGTCATTATTCTGTTCGAGACGACCACTGTCAATAGTTAAATGAATTTCAATTAACTATTCCAATATCCCATCTCTCGCCTGCGGATGCTTTCATGGGATGACCGAGGGACGAGGTTGCAGTTGTGTGGCGACAAGTCGTCATCGACTACATCAGATGAACTAAGCCAACACATCGAAAGGCATACCGCCGTCCGTGAAACTGATGTGGAACAAAAACACCAGGTTTCGAATTTTGGCCTCTATTTTGCGGGTGAACGAATCGCCGCTGTATCTAAAATATACGTATGACTAAAGTGCGTTTCTCACAATAAACAGACAATAAATAAATTTATTTTCTTTCTTTCTGTCGCAAGGTAATGATTGAAATGGCTCCTCCACATGTCTTGCCACCCCTCAAGTTTTGTGGTGGGAAGCTGTGCTTTCGGATGCAGCCCTGGCTTTAGCCGTTCCTTGTTCAACACGACCCCGTCTGTTCCCTTTAATAGACTTCTCGTTGACTGGTATCGAGTCGAGCCGCACGATCGGCGCACAATCTCCTATGTGCGTATGTGTGGGTGGTAATTTAAGAGCTCTCATCATTCCGTACCTTTGCCGGTATGTGACAAGGGCTCAGGACGACCAGCTTCGGCGTGATTATGTACATGATAAATAGGGAAAACCACAGCTAAAACAAAATGTCACCCACCGAAGAAAACTTATTTTGTGTTTTGCTTCAACAACAAAACTCCTTGTGGCATTCATACAGCATCTGAATTTCAGTATGGTGAATTTTAAGATCTGCGTATTATCGTACAGGCTGTTCCTTGCGAACCTATGAATTTAGTATATCAGTAGAACACTCCTAGCACCTGCATGCACGTGATATCTGCATTTTCACAATTTGTTATTGGTTGTAAGTTATTGTATGTTCGTCCATTGTCGGCCGGCTCGGTTGTCCTGTGTCTCGTTCTCACATGAAATGATCAACTTAGGTCGCGAATGTCATGACTGTGATGATTCCTTGGCGATACGTCTCGTCGCTTCTGGTTCATTGACGCTGTGATAGGCACCGGAATGGTGGGCCGAGGCTGTGGCCCAGTGCCATCTGGCGAGTCGGGGTTGTTGCAGAGGCCATTCTCGACTGCCCACTGCTTTGAGCCTGGGTGACCGATCATGTGCGGTCAGTGTCGACTCATGTGTATTCAGTGTAGGCTCCTGTGCGATCAGTGTCGACTGTCGACTCCTGTCCGGACTGTGACGACTCCTGTCCGGACTATGACGACTCCTGTCCGGACTGTGATGACTCCTGTCCGGACTGTGTCGACTCCTGTCCGGACTGTGACGACATCTGTCCGGACCGTGACGATTCCTGACCACGACCTTCATCTACCTAGGCAGCTGCGTCGCATTTGGAGATCCAAAGATTGGCGTGAGTGCGTGTGTTGGTCATTGACCTCTATATATAACTAGACGGCCGACTCGCCGCCCGCCGCACGCTCCGCGTCCTATTCCGGCCGGTCCCGGCTGGAGCAGCGGTATATGGGCAAAAGATCGAGCGAAATGAAATGTTGTAAAATGAAAAGTTGTGGATATATTTTGATAAAAAGTAGTGCAAAATGATGCTGGGCTCATGATGAGCAGATAGAAACGGCGAATATGAGCAAATAGAAACATCTAGTAAAATATTGTAATTGTGTTTTGAGGTCCAACTTCTATCATCGTTTCGCCAACTCTGTGCGGTATTCGGCATGTGTACCCCATGGAATTAAGACCCCGGGTACCCGATAAACGCTAGCGAAGTAACGCTGGGAATGTTTGTAGTTGACAGCATATGTGTACTGCGTGTGCACCCTATATCCTAATCAGGGTCGGATCCAGGAATCGTCATGGGAGAGGGGTATTTGTCTGAGGGCGCCATTTCTTAGGAGGTGCACCCTGCGAAAATAACTGAAGGGGCGCCTTCGGCCGGAAATGCGTTTAGCAGGGGAGGGGGCGTGTACTTGAGCACACTGAAGGGGTGCTTCTGGCTGAAAAATATGAAAGGGAGCACTCAAGCCTTGCCGGAGGGGCGCATGTTCCAGATTACATGGGGACATGTCCCTGAATCCGCCGACCATCCCTGAATCCGCACGACCATCCTGCAGGGCACGGGTTGGCGCTCAGGCAGGGGTATTGCTTTATATACTTTCGAGGGGACAAGTGCCACATCAATGTTGGCTTTGCCCCCGCCAATAATTTCCAGCTTTAACATGGGACCCTATGGAGTGTGTTCCTCCAATCAATTTGGGCCTGCCCATTGCCTTCATGTATTTTGCCCTCCCTCCCCCCCCCCCTTCCCCCCGCCCGAATAATTTTCAGAAATCAACATCCGTGCGCTCAGAACTTCCTCTTTAATTGTAGTTATTTCTATCAGCCCGGGACCTCTTCCAAGGGCGTAGCCAAGAGGGCAGGCGTGGATCCAGGATTTTTAATGGAAGAGGCATGTCTGGAGCCACTGGATGAGCCCCCAGGGCTGCATTCAGCTGAAAATTTCGAGAGGGGCGCACCCGAGGGTCCTGGAAGGGAGACTTCGCCTGAAAATGCAATGGGGTGCACTCAATGATTCTAAGGGGCACATTTTCATCTGGAGGGGTGCCTTTAGCTGAAAAATAGAAAGGGTTGCACTCAACCCTCACTGTAGGTTCACTTCTGGTAAGATGGGCGCCACCTTGCCATGAGCGGACACATGTCCCCTGTGCCCTCGGCATCTTTCTTTGCAAGGGGATGAACGGCAAGGACGCGGCAGGTCGGAGTGCAGGCTTAATGGGGAATATATGATGAGGTTTTTGCTTGATATATGCATATATATCAAGCAAAGTTTTTGCTTCATATATGAATATATCATTTGAAAATGATATAGTCATTTTCACCACCTAGAACGCCCCAGCATCACCGCTTTACATCCACAGCACACTGCGCAGCGCCTACCAGCGCCGCCGTTTTGCCCATATGCGGCGCCGCCGACGGGACCGTTTTGAAAAGTCGTGTCGTCTGTCTAGTTATATATAGAGGTCAATGGTGTTGGTGTGCTGTACAGCCAGTAGCAAAATACATATTTTTGTTTTCAGCGATATTTGTATCATGTTGTGTTCTGTGCGACGTCTGGATGTCACTAGATGCTACTAAGTCAGTTTGCCGAACACACCACTGATAGTCGGGCACTGCACCACCGCGCGGTCTGGTGACGCGTCCGTGCCGCTGGTGCCTCGGCTGGTGCAGCCTTCCAATCCGGACAGCCTGACTTCAGGCATACCATAAAGGGAGCGTTGGAATCGAGCGATGGGGACGAGTGGTCTAGGGGTAAGATGCTCGTCTCGCACTTGAAAGATTGTGGGTTCGAGTCTCACCTGTCGCTACTCTTCGCCCGCGACCAATCGGCGTGAGAGATTGGCGACGCTATATGACTCAACGGTCGACGTGTCGTAAAACCAATAACCAAGAACCAGGAATCGAGCGATGGTGAGGTTCATACACAAATATGGAGCTGGCCCCGAAGCCAACGATGAGTCGATGGATGTGGTTAGTGTGACACTCCGTTTAGGGGTGTCACTCTAACCACTCCCCTGTCTCATCGATGTGTTTTGGTATGGCATCCCATGGGGAAGCCAGTGTAATGCTCTTTTCATTGTCATTTTTGTTTTGTTTTTCATTGACTAGCGTCATCATTGTCATCCTCCCCACCTTCATGTTTGTTTTCCCCAATTTTCCAACATCGGCCTTTGGATGGGCTTCATATATCTTTAAGCATGGCTTAATATCCTCGCCTTTATTCATTCCAGCCTGCTGGCTCAAGGAAGAAGCGGGAAGTTACACACACCTCAACCGCCGATAGGTAGAAGTACTCCAGAATTAGAAGTAGAATGGGGTCTGAAAGTTGATAAAGATGTAGATGGCGCTGAGAGTCAATGGTCACCCAGCCTTCTTTGGCGAACCTAAAGCGCTATGTTTTGTGGGTTAGGGAGGGCAGAATCTTTATATTTAAAAAGCCTATTGTACATTTTGTAAGCAGCGTATGTTGTTTGCGCGTATTTAATTATGTTGAATGTACTTCAGACACGTCTAGTTTGCTGGAATATTTACCATTAGTGCGCTAGAAATTAGGAGAAGCAATCCAGAAGTATGGGTGTATGTGCGGTTCCCGGCTGCCATAAACGTGATCCATCTATCAGGTTTCCAGCAGACTGCAAGGTAAGAAGGCAGAAAATTGATTTGAAAAACAACTATTGTTTGACTGCCTTTCTGTAAAAGACGTAGTGGGAACCATTTAGGAAAGCACTGGTAAGGTACCTAGGCACATTAGGTACCAAGGTGGCAGAAACCATGGCTGGTATTTACCAGTATAAAGTGGTTAATACCAGTATAAATGAGTCAACACCACTGGTTTATACCGGTTTATACCAGTAAAAACCATCCTGTGGCAAAAACTGGTCAACCCTGGTAGGAACAGTTATCTAAGTAGGTTGAGGTATGGGGAAGCAATATTATATTAGCTTAAAGATTATTAAATGCATCGACCAATATTATGCACATATTGTTTGTGAATGCATCATTAATTTATTGTAAAATTTTATTGCAACCCCCTGCAAAAAGGACTCCAAAAAAAGTTACCATAGTTACCCTGGCCATGGTTGAGGTGGCCACAGCATATTCTCCACCCATGCTGCTTACCTTACCTTACCTTAAGTACCTATTGTCGGGTAAAAATTACGCCAAAAAGTTGGTCCTGATTATAACAAAACATTACCCTTTCCTTATCTCAGTCCTGTTGATTCAGATTAGAGTCGTTAGTAAAAAGAGAATAAGGAAAATCACCCACACAGATGCACATATCACATGCACCCATGCATACACAACACCCACACCCCACACTCACCCAACAAATCTCACCAAAAGCCAGCACATGCATTTTTAACAGTAGGTGGGTAGAGATCTCTTACCTCTGGACCAGCTCTTCCTTCCTGCCCTTTGTGGATGCATGCCTTTCCCTTAATAAGCTTGAAAGTTGAGGTGTTGTGAAACTCCCATAAAAATCCCTATCACTATTCAAGTCCATAATTGCGCCTAGTAGCTACCACCGTAACGTGCAGTCAGTAGCAAAGCACTTGCCAGCTCAGACGCGTATGTTCTACCCAAGCTAGTGGCCACAGTCCGATAATTGGCGAGTTCCTGGCACACTGTAACCCATGAACAACCTTTCTTCAACACAATATTTCCGAAATCCTTGGCCTAAATGACTTGCAACCCTAATAAAAGCCACATGCCAACACCGACTCCCCGCAACCCCACGCAAAATGCACAGCAAAGATGTCCGACGCCTCGTCGGGCGACCATTGCGTACAGCGCCGCCCTGGTGGCCAAATCGTAGCTTTCAGACCCCATTAGTCCAGGACAGTGCGCATTAGCCATATTCTGGAAAACATGGTGAATATAGGACATTGCTTCTGGAGTTTGAGTCTGGGTAGCTTCAGACATCCATATGTGGGAGCTAACATACATTTATCTAAATCTGTGAATGTGGGAAGCTCCTACTGCCTGTAATTAAGGAGTGTGTCAGACATGGGTGTTGTTTATATGATTTTAAGGGTGCAAGTGCCACCTCAATGTTGCCCCCCCCCCCCCAATAATTTCAAATTTTAACATGGGACCCTACAGAGTGCCCCAAATAAATTGCCACTTTGGCCCGCACATTGCCTTCCTGTATTTTGTCCCCCCCCCCACAAAAAAAGAAAGAAGGAAATCAACACCCTTGGTGTGAAGTCATGGAAAACGAACTACGAGTTCGAGTGAGAATGTGTCAAGAAACAGCAACCTACCTCAAGCCACAAACCCAACGCGCGACCGTGTTTTGGCACATGGCGGACTAGCATGGGTTCCGTGCGGGCAGCTGCGAATTAGTCAACGCCCGTTGTATGTCGGCACAGCGATGGCCCGCTGGTCGATGGCTGTCCAAGCATAGCTCGCGATGTCCCCTCGCGTTTTACAATGGGAGGCCCGACAGCTCATATCTGTGTTGGCTACTACTTGCAACAGGAAGCTGACGAAGAAGCCATAAATTACAAGTACTGCCACTTGCGACCATCTAAAATAGTAAATCCAAGTAAAAATCCAAAATAATAAAATTGCATATCCGACAAACAGTACCAACACTCGGAAAACACGCGGACATCGCATCCAATGCCATGGTTACTCTCTGTGCGGTCATGACATTGGCTAAACCAAGGGCTGTTTGTGAAGGCTCACCCACCAGGGGGCCGAACGTTCGAATTTAAGCAGGGGTGCACCGGATTTCGGCCCATTATTTTCTGTCAACGTAATAGGTTCGGTGTTAAATGCCTGATTCAATGTGGCGGGGGTGCCGAACCCTCTCCTTCAACCGTTCCGCGGCCTGTGTCCATCATCCTGGGGTCCATGCCCACCATCATGCGGTCAGTGCGCCGTCCATGTGGCCTTCGAAGTCTGCGCAGCGCGGTCGTCGCCCTCTGACCCTGGATGTTCGCTGAGACATCAATGGTTGTTTTGATGGCCAAATGGCTGACTGCTCAGTCGGGCCAAAACCGGGTGGTAGGATCCACCATGCCATGTCATCCGTCTTCCTCCGCATGTAACAAGTTCGCCAATGCTCCCTCCCGGCGATCATCAGTATTTTTAGAGACGTGTGAAGCTTTATGTAGGGAGTAGCGAAACGAGTATCGAAAGCACAGTTTAGTGCTTCGAACGTGCACTGAGCCTGCCGAGAGGATCCAAACAGCGCCGTTCAGTGGTTTATCACGCTGTGACGCGACGATCTCAGTGCGGCAGTGTCGAGCCGTGTGTGCGGACGTGCCGCAAGCACGTCGCTGGACGCTGGACGGTCAACGGTGCAAAATTAATGAAGGTGAAATACACCTGCAGCAGCGTGTTTATGTTGCGCTTGGATTACTATTTGTATGCTGCGTATGGTGACACATGGGACAAAATAGCAGGTGGAAATGTCGTCATTCCGTGGCGACTGACGTGACATGCGCCAAAATACGAGGTTTTGACATGTTGCTTGTGGAACGAGAGATGCCCTTGGCAAGCTTAGGAAAAAAACTCTGAAAATATATGCAATCGGAAGTGCTAGAGCGCCTCTATAAGCATCACCTGAGGCCCTTTTGAAGAAAAAAATGAGGACCCTCGGGTCAAAGGGCCCCGGCTGTTCAGGAGGCCCATGTCTTGCCAGCGAAGGTCTCTTTTCTCGCCAACGGAGGCCAGAATAAGATGCCCCAGAACGAAAGAGGTCGACAGAAGACAAACAGTCCCACAAGAAGAGAGGGGAACCCCGGGACGGAAGGGGAGGCTCCAGGATGCGATATGAACAGTGGCACAGGAACAGTCTCAATGTTGGGAAGGGGCGAGCCATTTAGGAAATTTGAAGTCTGTTCTTCCCATGCTACACCCATTGGTGGACGGGGGGGGGGCGCCGGCAAGAAATAATCGGGAGTCGGCTGAGCGAATTTGCTCACCCGGCTACCGCGCTTTAGATAAGAAGACCCCAAGACGGAAGAGAAACCTCTGATGCGGTGCAAGAGGCACAAAGACGAGATAGCAGGAAGTTGAGACGGAAGAAGAGGTCCATAAGGCGAAAAGATGCCCCTTAGATAGAATAGGATGCTCCAGTTGGCGGGATAGGAGACCGCCAAGACGGAAAAGGAGGGCCCCAGACAAAATGTGATACCCGAAAAAGGAAAGCAGTCCCCGAGACGGGAGAAGAGGCCCTCTGAATCAGAGAGGCTCTGTGCAACATACCGCCGTCTTGGATTCGTGGCAAGGTCCTCACTGACCGGATATCCACCGACATGGTAGACCCCTTCCCGTCCGGGAAAAGGAGATATGCATAGAGTGGCTTCGAGCTGGCACCTCCAACTGGTACATAATGTTTTTGTAGATTATTGCTAGGGGCTGATGAACTCGTTGATCTCCTCCAAGCTACGTGCCTTTGTCGCTATTTTGTTCTTGTTTTCTACATTGCACTGATGTTATGATGGGCTTGGAGAATTACTGTGGCGTATTTCATATAGTAGCCTGTTATTAATACAACCGGCGGAAGTCCGTGCGACCGGAGCGACATCTGTCTTTGTTCTCTTGTGAATGCCGCGTCCTCGTGGATATTGTTTTGCGGGGTTTGGTGCTTGGTTAATTGGCGTGTATATTTGGAGATATACGGGTCATTATTTTCAGCAAGAATTGCCGTATGTAACAGAAGCATTTGAACACCGTGTTTTAGTCGGAAATTCTTCGGGTTAATCTGGTAAGGAACGCTTACACGAAGCGTCTTTGCTTGTGGGAAAATGGCGCATCTGCTCAGTTCTTGTGCATATTTATATGTAGATTTTGTCTGTATTGTGACTGAACCGTATGGCGTGCCTGGATAGGTATGTATACTTTTGGTATGCAACTAATGCATGAACTATGTATGCATGAGTGAAATTAATGCAGCTTTAGCATCTTAAATCTTCGCTGCCTAAAATTGAGGTAAAGGGCGCTAGATAACCACTAACAGTTCAGGCGCCCTTAAGCCCAAATAAACAAACAAACAAACAAAATTGAGGTAAATTTGTCTTAAAAGTTTTTTTTTTTCTTCAAAATACTATGTTTATGAATGTGATTCGGAAGATGCGTCGGCTTTCTTTATCTTTCGGCCGAAACATACTGCCAAGGTTAGTGATTTGTAAAGAGGTGTACAGTGACATCACAGGAGTCGGAAGTGACGTCACAGGAGTTGGGTGTCGATGTGTTAGGTTAGGTTAGCTTAGGTTAGGTTGGGTTGGATTATGTTAGGTTGGGTTAGGTTAGGTTATGTTCGTAACCGACATCGACACCCGACTCCTGTGACGTCACTGTACACCTCTTTACAAATCACTAACCTTGGCAGTATATGTCGGCCGAAAGGTAAAGATTACCGATGCGTCCACTCATTTTCTTGGCAAATGCTTACATTTTAGTTGATCATAGTGGTAATTTGTATAAGGCACCATTTATGCCACACTGCTGTTCAGAATGGGAAGCTTACTTTCCGTGCTGGGAGTCTGAGTGCATACTAACTTCTTCCAGTGTACATTTTCACAGACATTATTTTTTTATGCATGGAATCTGTCTACCAGTAACTGACCGGAAAAACCTATGTAATCAGTACTTACATAATATGCATATGTAATATGCATTCTCATTTTTTGTCAGATCAAGTCAGTTAGGGAACCTGGTTTTATTTTCCATTTTTGGAAACCTTCCATTTTTTAAAAATTACTTCTGTAATTTGGAATGCTATTTTCTAAAAATTGGAATGCTGGTGTGTCAGCATTCCCATTTTTGGAAACTATCACGTCATTACGACACTCAAATCGTTTTTTCGTGTCAATTAAAGAAAATCGTGTGTTGTAGCTGGTCGTATCAATATGGTAGCACCTTATTAAGTCATTTGGGTTTGCACCTAGGGAAACACCAGTTGAAGTATATTTTGAATACTACTTTAAAGTCAGCTACGATGTATCAGGGAAATATCTCCAGTTGAAGTAGGTGAACATATTGTTATTTTAATCACTTCATCTTGGTTTTGTTTTAAACTTGTATTTTATTCACAAAATACACTTAGTGTATTCCAACAACTAAAATAATTTCTCGAGTGCTGCCATTTTGGAAAAAAAACAACAATGCTTAAACCAAGAGGCAGTCTGCCGAGCGGCGTGGTTGTAGTCGTTGTGGTGAGTTGGATTTCTGGGCATGGTAACTTTAATTTCGTTTTAATGGTTGTAATTGTGGCAGAAACAGAGTAATTCATGTGATGTATATCATAAATGTGACAGCTTAACGATTAGCGATGGGATTTGTATCTTAAATGCGTCTGACTTGTGGCACGTTTTGGCGTCATGCTCGTCTCGGCAGTAGTTATGCTACATTTGAGCCCAAATATTTTTTTGTGTTTTAATAAATCAATGGCTGCCTATATTGAGGCATGCAGCATCAATTTAGCTATCATGTTCAACCAGCATATTCCCTCTAAGTGAGCTGTGGATTTCAACAGAACTAGAATTCAATTAGGATGTCCATATTGGTAAATTTGCAACTTAAGGTAATTTCTTTTTTCTGCAAATTCGTTTATTAATGCATTGTTTATGAACGTGCTGAACATGATGTGACCACTCATTTCCTCTGCAAATGCATACGTTTCAGTTTGGAGGAAAAATTCCACCCAGAAAGGGGCATGGAGTTCAGAAATAACTTAGCCAAACCTAACCACTTTGTGGAGGTAAAATGTGTGTAAAACTTTTCTTGCAGTTACCTTCAACTGCAATAATACCATTACATCAATGTCAATGTTGCTTCATGACAAATTAACATGCTTTATGGACATGGATTGGTTGGTTATTTAAGTTTTAAAGTGCATCAACCAGGTTTGATCGTTTAGTGCCCGTTATAAACATAGATCAAAGTGCACCAGTGTTATAATTATGGTTCTATGCAAATTTGAGCCAATGGCATACTTATGACTGCTTTACCAGTTGTTTTAAGATACATAATTTAGGAGGAACTATATTCTGGACAGCATGAAAAATACCTATACTATAAACTGGTGTATGACATAACTTTATAGGCAATGCCTTTACCTGAAGTTGCATGCAGATCATTTCCAATCCCTGCCAGATTACTACTCTGGGATCTCTGCTTTTCTGGCAAGCAAGTGGCAGGTGAGCTGGGACGAGCTTGGTTCCAATAAGTTACAAATAATAAAGCCATCCCTTGGCCAGTGGCTCTCATGCTCGTGTAGAACAAGGTGAGGCGAGGTGACTGTGTTGTTTATGCATAGGATATACTTATGCCACCCATGTTTGCTTACTCAATGGTGAGAATGAACCATTATGCCCGAGATGTGGTGCAGTAATGACAGTTAGCCACATTCTGATTTCATGCCCTAGGCTTGGGCTGGAGCATAAATGTCATTTTGGGAGTGATCAGGCTCACTCACTCCTATAAGTTTTAGGTGACAAATCGCAGGTTGTGGAATCCAGAAGGCTCTTCAGCTTCCTATCTGATGTTATATGCTATTTACCTGGGACGTTAACATAAAAATGCACCAGGAAAGAAAATACTTGTAGTACAAGGGACATCATATAGCAACAGCTGGAACAACTAACTGTTATGGGCGCTAAATGATCTTGTGGTCGGCGCACCCTTTAGCCCAAACAATCAAGCAATATATACCCCTTGCTGATATACACTACATGCAAGTTATGTGGCACAATAGGGCTGGGTGGACTGCTATGTGCTATGTGAATCTTGATGCCATTCTGAAACACACTTTGATAACACTGAGTTATGGGCGCAAAATGACCCAGTAGTCGGGGTGCCCTGAAACCCAAATAACTAACAAAATTACATGAAGTTGCATTGCAAAATGTTTGTGTAACACCATCCCTTAATGAGAGAATGAGCATGATACATGATTGGAAAGGAGACACAAATACTTCATAAGCATGCATCAAGCAGCAGGATGTCGATACTTCTTTGAGAAGGATGCTGATTGAGTGCTCAGAAAGTGGTATATTCCACTCTATTTTGTGAATAATTTATCACTGAAGTGCACCAATATATGAATATTGCAGATGCATGATATATTGGTGTGCAGGAATATATCATTATTGGAATGTACATGTGGGGATGATGATTTCCGACATGTCTTTCATATTTGACCTGTTTCATCTGCATATATAAAACAAATGCTATATATATTAACAGCAATTAAGAAAAGGGATACATTCATGTTGGATTTATGGCCATGTCAATGTATGGTATTTTAATTTCAAATTGTGTATGCTGGTTGCTAGTCCATTTTTAAGTCAAGTTATTGCCTTTAATACTTTAAGTAAGCTGATGCATTATTTTATTGGCTTGATTTGTGAGCTTCTTAAAATACACTATTCCAGTGATAAATTATTCGTGAAATAGGGTGGAAAATACCACTTTCTGAACAATCAATTGACATCCTTCTCCAAGAGCTATCAACATCCTGCTCATTAATGCGTGCTTATGAAGTCTTCGCATCTTCTTTCTAACAGTATCTTGTTCATGAGTATCATGTTCATGCTCTCGATAAGGACTGGGGATACAGGAATATTTTTCAACTGAATTGTATATAAAGGGATTGCCTATAATGTGATATGGCATGCAATACCAGTTTATACGAATGGTATTATTACCCCTATCCCAAATATAGCTCTTCCTAAATTATTAATTTCAAAACAAATATTAAAGGTACAGTCATAAGTACACCATTGGCTCAAATTTCAGTCTCAAAGATATCAAAACGATTTTAAATGACACTAATCCCATGGCAAAATTTGACATCCTACTGTGCTTGCTTCGACATTTCACACCTAACGAAAAACCATTATTTTAACACTGCACTATTCTGTCTTCTTGTTTCAATAACAATAATGGCAGTGCAGGGTGATGCACTACATCTCTTAATGTCTACCATACTAACCCCATGCTAATGGAACACAAAACCATAGGAAGGCCCTGAGCCAGGATTGCAATTGTTTTTATGTGGAGGGGTAGGGTGAGGGTGAGAATGTGGGTGAGGGTGAGATATTGTCTGAGACTTCTTGAACAATACCATGCCATGTCTATCCTAATGTTTTCCACATAATAATCATGAAAATCAGTTATCTTGTGCATCCCTGCATGTTATGTTGGTTATTTCACTTCTGTCTTTGTATATGCTCCTTCAATTTCTCAGTTCAGGTTGTAAAATACTTCTTTTTAATTGTGCCGGTTGAGGGAATATCTGATTCCTCTTTCAATGTGTTTATCATTATACTTCTTTTTAACTAGTTTATTTCTAGATGGAGTTTGTTGATGAGCATGGCATGCCATTGGCTATCGTGGGGGACATCCAGGTCCTGGATTCTGCAGTGGTGTCACCAGATCCTGAAATGGAGCAGAATCCCAAAACTGGTCCAGAGGTCCCTGATCCTGTGGTCTCCTCTATGCAAGCTCCTGCTGCCAGAAAGCCAGAGACTGGATCCGAGGTGGCAAGAAGGCAGGGCCTCACCAAAAAAAGATGGTGCAGAATAGTGTCCACCGTCGCACAAAGTACAAGGGTGCTAGCACCCTGCTGGGAAAGGTACAATAGAGTGGGTTGGAGCAAGCTCTTTTAATTTGTACCAACCATTTTACCATTATTAACATGAAGGTACACAAATGATTTGTTCCTTTGGATTTTTTTTCAGTTTTGTTTGGGGCATCAGCCTTCTTATCTCAATTCACCTTAATGGGCTTTAATCTTTCATCATTGTTTGATGGTCACCAGTCATTGTGGTTCATATGTAATGGTATAATATATATTTGTGGCTACATTGGTCGTATTAACTACTCCCCACATTAACGATTCCTCCATAATAAATTATGGGTGTCTCCATTGGTGCAGCATTAGTAAGAGGTAGGCACCCTCAGCTATATCAATGTGTAGGTAAATGGGGGGTTAAAGAACAAGACAACTTGCCAAACCTGTTTATATAAAATATTCCATAAGTGTAAATTGTATCTGAGCTATATTTTAATCAAATACAAATATCCCCTCACAGTTCATTCATCTTAGTTGTTGCTCATAGCAGAACTGCGCAGTCCAAATACAACATGGATTACTTAATGTGCATTCCAGAGACTGATATTGTAATGCTAAAGATGCATTCCATTATTGGAAAACCACTTTCCATTTTTGGAAATCAACTTTCCAAAAATGGAAACCATGTCAAATGGGTGGTGTGAAATTTTGCCTTGTATCAAACAATGATATCACATATATATATATATATGGAGTCTCTGAGGTACAACACCATGTGGCAAAAAGCAGAGACACAATATTACCAGTAGAGACCATCCAATATTTTTTTTCTTGGCCACAATATACCATAAATTATTCATGACTATTGTGTAGTTTTGCATTCCCATTTTTGGAAAATAGCATTCCCAATTATGGAAGAAAATTCCAAAAATGGAAGGTTTCCAAAAATTGAAAATAAAACCACTGTTTCCCTAACTGAAGTGTCAAAACATAGGAACAAAGAAGTGAACAATGGATGGCACTGCCTGGCAGTGACTCATAATAGTCAGCACTGTTTTGTCTCTCAACTCACAGGAGCAATGTGCTTTCCTTTCACTGTTGGTCTCAGTACAAGGCTAGCCATATGAAAAGCAAACAAAATACTTCACATTTCACCCTCAGCTCAGAGCACATACCTGCCTATGCAGCCAATTTCCTACTATTACGAACGCAACTCTGCCACCGCACACGCCACAGTTGGATGTGATCAAAGCAAGGGATCAGTCAAGGTCTTGTGTTTGCAGTATGACACTGTTAACCATGTGTTCAAAATTGCTAATGGTTACGATGTCATAAAAACTACCTTGCATTGATTGGTTGACAGACAGATTTCGCAACAGAAAACGCTAACAGCCAATTCTGATCGGTGGCCTCCGGGACTCCGGAGGACGTCTCTTAAAACTGTCAAACTTTCCCACCATATGGGTGGCAGGAACACGGGTTTTCCGAGGCACAGCACCAGAGCTGGAGAACAGTGTACTCAGTGTGCATGTGCATCATCTTGCAAGTTGCTGTTGGCACGTTGTTGGCAATTCTGGTGGTTGAGATTGATGGCATGTGTGAAGCTGTGGTCCGGCTGCTGACTGCCACAAAAAGTGGTTAGTTTTGAGTGGTGACCGTAAGTGGAATAACCAGTGTTTTTTTGGGTGTTGTTCTGTGTTTGTTCTTATTGATATCTTTGTTCCCACATTTGTGTCAGAGTACATGTGAAGCCCATCCTATCCAGTATGAACTCGGAGTGCAAAAATGTTTTCAGAAATAAAATCTCTCAGGAAGTGCCTTAATTTCCGCCCTGCTGATGTTTGTGCCATTATTTATCCATCCCTCACCTGGTGCTTCTCAGATGTGATTAAAGGGACATTCAACACTCCATGCAGTTCATTCAACACTTCGTCATGTCAAAAATGCTCGATTTCTGTCTCTTTGCCACATATATGACATCATTATTATTCAACAATAATGCTGACTGAAACTGGACAGGCAGCATGGCTCAGGGCAGTGACATACAGATGGTGTCACAATATACATTATGCTTGTTTAGGTTAGGTTTTCCTATTTAATTATTAATTAATTATTATTTAATTTAATAATTAAATAGGAAAGCTTAACCTAAAATAACATAATACAATCTACTCTAATCTAAACTAATGTAAACCGGTGTATTGTAATTTAAAAACACAAGCATAAAAACATGAGCACAAGTTTCTGTATATATTTTGATCTAGGTAATACATTTATTTTTTTAAATCCAGGGTATTTTAACGTAAAAATGATGATGCGACCACTCATTTTCGCTGCGAAATGATTACTTTTCAGTTGGCAAACAAATTCACGGTCATAATCTTCACTGCAAATATAGCACATCGTGTATAATTATCCATACCTGGTGTGTCACAGATGTGATTAAGAAGAAATTCAACACTTCATGCAATTGATTTAATACTCTGACATAAAACAAACCTTATGTTTCTGCCTTAATTCGACATATATATCCGAGATTGAATATTCGCAACCCGACACATCGGCAACCATCTACCAAGGCTGGGAGTTCCTTGTGATGCTGTATTATTGTATTTTCATATATTTGATGATGTCATGGCTGAAAAATGAGTTTCAGATGATCCTGGTTTTCCGGTTAGGTTAGGTTGGATTATATTATGATATAATATATTTTATATATTATGCTATGTTACCTTAGTCTAGGTTAGGTTAGGCTATTTTTTTCTCCATTATTTATCTTCATATGTATTTTTTTAACTCTTGACTGTAAGCAGAACACGGCAGGGTTCTCCAGTATATGCAGTGTAAGAATGGCAGATAATGTACCATAATATAAAATATATTATATCATAATATAATCTAACCTGACAGCCTAGCGAGAAAACCAGAATTGTCCCAAAAAAAATTGGCCATGACGTCCTCAAATACATGAAAATAAAATAATACAGCATTGCAAGGAATTTCCGGCCTTGGTCGGATGCTGAGGACGTGTCGGGTTGCCAGTATTAATTCCCAGAAATAAATGTCAAATTGAGGCAGAAACATAAGGTTTTTGATGTCAAAGAGTATTAAATTGAGTGCATGAAGTGTTGAATTTCTTCTTTATCACGTCTGTGACACCACGTACAGATAATTATATGTGATGTGTTATATTTGCAGAGTGAAGGTTACGATGAAGTGTATTTGTTTGCCAACTGAAAAGTGATCATTTGCAGAGAAAATGAGTGGTTGCATATTCATCTTTATGTTAAAATACCCTGTATTAAAAAATATCCCAAAACTCAAATTTTACCTTGATCTATATATTTGCCCAAATATCACCCAACTCCAATCCACTTTTTGGCTGTTATTTTACCTCCCAACTGAAGAAAATATTCATTTGCAGAGGCAATAAGTAGTCACATCATGTTCATATTTGTCAGCACATTCATAAGCATTGTATTATAAAAAAGAAAGTCCATGAAATCAGAAATTATCTCAAATGGCAAACTTATCATCGAACCTAACCCAGCCTGAACTGTTTTGAAGAAATAGCTCTTTTTTTTCTCTCCAATTTCCAAGTTTAAAAAATCATAACTTACAACAAAAACCTAACCTAACCTAACATAACCAAACCTAACCCCTTTGTATGCTTCATGGAGGTAAAATGTGCATACAACTTGTCCTTTGGCTACCTTAAACTGCAATAACAGAAGTGTGAGATACACAATATCCTTATTAAAGCTACAAAACTATACAAACCTCAATCTGAGGACTGTTCATCCATCCAAAAACTAGTGACAATGTCAGTGCTCTATGCCTCAGTGCTATGTAGGCCCAGGCATCATGACATCATGCTGATGTGCCTATGACATAGTTCAAATTGAAAAATAAGCATCAGTGCCAGGAATGAATGGTCTCAGCTTCCAAATCATATTCATAAATGTTGTATCCTGGAAAAAAATACATGTATACCCAAAACACCCTCAAGTGCAAATTTACCAATTGGAGTTCAGTGGCTTATCTACTGTTTGTTTGTTTATTGGGTGTTTCACTGCATACTTTATGCATGATCACAGCTAATGGCACGATCCACTCTGTTTTGCCAGTGTGCCCCAGGATTGGGAAATGTCCTGAGTCGTGCAAGTGTTGAACCCAGGACCTGGTACACTGAGCTCCTTAACCACATGGCCATCCCTTCCCCTGGCTCATCTATGGAGTCAGTCATGCAGCATCCAGAGTTTTTGAAGAGTAAATTACCAGGCTCTATGCAGGTATCTACCTACATTGATTTATTATTTGGGTTTAAGGGCACACTGACTACAGGATCATTTTGCCCCCATATCTACCTGTGCTGTTGGGGGTAAATTTGAGACCAAGGTAATTGATTAATTTGACCAAGGTTAATTATTAAGTTAACATTAATAATACAAGGTTTAATTAATACAAGGTTAACATTAATTACCAAGGTAATTTGATTCTTTGGATTAAAAAAAAAGTACAATATTGAACTGATAAAAACTATTATTTTCACAGCATTTGACCTCATATACCCAGTAATGACTAGCCACTCTTGCCACACCAATGTGCATCTCCACGACCGTTAACCCTTAAATAAAGCTTATCTCAGGGTAGCCATTTTGGTAAATTTGTCTTAAAAGGTGTTTTTGAAATTTTAGTTTGTAATACAATGTTTGTGAACGTGATTTGGAAGATACGACCACTCATTTTCTCTGCAAATGCTTACCTCTTGGTTGATCATAGTGATAATTTCTATAATGTGCCATCTATGACACACTGCTGTTCTTTGTGCCATAATTTATCCATACCTCACCTGGCACTTCTCAGACATGATTAAAGGGACATTCAACACTCCATGCAGTCGATTCAATACTTCTTCATGTCAAACCACCTCTTTGCCACATAGATGACACAGTATTATTCCATATTAACACCAATGAAAACTGGACGGGCTGCACGGCTTGGGGCCATGACATACGGATGACATCACACTATGCATTACGCTTGTGTTTTTAAATTATAATAGATGAGTTTATATTAGTTTAGATTAGAGTTTATTGTATTATGTTAGGTTAGGTTAGGTTTTCCTATTTAATTATTAATTAATTATTTAATTCAATGATTAAATAGGAAAACCTAACATAACTTAACATAACATAGTACAATCTGCTCTAATCTAAACTAATATAAACTCATGTTATAATTTAAAAACACAAGCGTATTGTATATCATTATGTCATCCGTACATCATGGCCTCGAGCAGTGTGACCTGTGCAGTTTCCATTGGTGTTGCTGTATAATAATAATGTGTCATCTATGTGACAAAGAGGTGGAAATTAAGCATTTTCAATGTGAGGAAGTGTTGGATCAACTGCATGGAGTGTTGAATGTCCCCTTAATCACATCTGAGAAGCACCAGGTGAGGTATTGTTAAATTATGGCACAAAGAACAGCAGTGTAGCATAGATGGTACATTATATGCCTAACCTAATCAAACCTAACCCCTTTGTATGCTTCATGGAGGTAAAATGTGTGTTAAACTTGTCCTTTGGTTACCTTAAACTGCAATAACAAAAGTGTGAGATACACAACATCCTTATTAAAGCTGCAAAACTATACGAACGTCAATATGAGGGCTGTGTTCATTCATCCAAAAACTAGTGACGATGCCAGTGCTCTATGCCTCATTGCCATGCAGGCCCAGGCATCATCACATCACTCTGATGTGCCTATGACATGGTTCAAATTGAAAACATAAGCATCAGTGCCAGGAATGAATGGTCTCAGCTTCCAAATCATGTTCATAAATGTTGTATCCTGGGAAAAAAATATATGCATACCCAAAACACCCTAAAGTGCAGATTTACCAATTGGAGTTCAGTGGCTTATCTACTGTTTGTTGGTTGTATATTGGGTGTATCACTATGCACTTTATGCATGATCACAGCTAATGGCACAGCCCACTCTGTTTTGCCGGTGGGGCCCAGGATTTGGAAATGTCCTGAGTGGTGCAAGTGTTGAACCCAGGACCTGGTACCCTGAGCTCCTTAACCACATGGCCATCCCTGCCCCTGGCTCATCTACTGAGTCAGTCATACAGCATCCAGAGTTTTTGAAGAGTAAATTACCAGGCTCCATGCAGGTATCTACCTACATTGATTTATTATTTGGGTTTAAGGGCACTCTGACTACAGGGTCATTTGTCACCCATATCTACGTATGCTGTTTGGTAAATTTGGAGACCAATGTAAAATTTAATTCTTAGAATTTTTTTTTGGGAATACAATATTAAACTGAAACTATTATTTTCACAGCATGTGACCTCATATACCCAATGACTAGGCACTCTTGCCACACCAATGTGCATTTCTACAACTGTTAATCCTTAAATAAAGCTGATCTCAGGGCAACCATTTTGGTAAATTTGTCTTAAAAGGTGTTTTGGGAATTTGCAGATTTTTTTTTGGGGGGGGATAAAATGTTGATGAACGTGATTTGGAAGATGCGACCTCTCGTTTTCTCAGCAAATACTTAGCTCTCAGTTGATCATAGCAATAATTTCTACATACATTTTGCTTTCATGGACATTCATATACATTGCATTGGGAACGACATTTCAAGAAAATTAAAAGTAACATATACTGCAAGTTTGCTTTTTAGAAAACACCAATAGCTGCAAGGTATCAGTTCCCAACTCATGCATTTTAGGTCATGGAAAGCTGACACTTCTTAATATTACAAATTGAGTATTCATGCTAAAAATCATAAGAATAACATTAAAAACAAAGCATTTATATAGGAGCATTTCAGCACAAATTGGGAAGAGAATGTATCGAATAGACTTGTTGAAACCTACCTAGCAGCTTCGCCCTTTACTATTTTTCTAGGAATTCACATATAAGCAAAATATTCACTATTACAATCATGCAATTTATCTTTGATATGGCTGATCACACTGAATCCTTTGGTGTAGTGTTCTCAACTTCATCTCAATTTATTCTGATATCAAGATATCAAAGATATATGCCATTTCAATCTGGTGTTAAGTAGAATGTTATGATTAATAATTTAACATAATAATAAAGACTACTATAAAATGTAACCAAATGGTCGTATTCATTAAAATTGGATCATAAATCGTTATAATGTATTTCAGGCATGGCCCTTCTTCAGAGGCAGAATTAATACACCGATATTTTATGCACATTCTCCGCTCTCTATCTCTCTATCTCTCTCTCTCTCTCTCTCTCTCTCTCTCTCTCTCTCTCTCTCTCTCTCTCTCTCTCTCTCTCTCTCTCTCTCTCTCTCTCTCTCTCTCTCTCTCTCTCTCTCTCTCTCTCTCTCTCTCTCTCTCTCTCTCTCTCTCTCTCTCTCTCTCTCTCTCTGTCTCTGTCTCTGTCTCTGTCTCTGTCTCTGTCTCTGTCTCTGTCTCTGTCTCTGTCTCTGTCTCTGTCTCTGTCTCTGTCTCTGTCTCTGTCTCTGTCTCTGTCTCTGTCTCTGTCTCTGTCTCTGTCTCTGTCTCTGTCTCTGTCTCTGTCTCTGTCTCTGTCTCTGTCTCTGTCTCTGTCTCTGTCTCTGTCTCTGTCTCTGTCTCTGTACCTACCTATATATCCATATATTTGTATATTTGTATCGATGCGTTACCTCACCAGCATCCGGAAAATCCATGTGTAACCTGCAAGAGGAGCTTACGAGCCTATTCTAAGATGATTATCAGGAGTACGGAGTAGTCGTAGCGACAGTAAATCAAAGGGACCGTTTTGGGTGTTACGAAATGAGACGTGGCTGCTTAACACGCGCAACGGATGAGGGGAGGCGGAATACACTTACTTCTGTTTTTTTAACGTTATTTCGTACATGGGCAGCGATATTGTAATGCAATGTTATGACTGCTAAAAACCGATAAGCGCATCCTATGCACCAAAAATCGAAATCCGTTACCGAATATAGGAACCGCGTGGGTGCCAAATCGACCGACCGGGCGGCGGCCACCGAATGTTGAAGGTCACAAGGGCTTCGTCGGTGAGGTGGAGCGGCGGTGCGTTTTGGCAGCTGATCGCCACCTCATTTGACCCTGAAGGCCTAGGGTCATGCAATTTGTATAGGAGCGAGTTCACTACAGCCGTAATCTACCATCCAAATTTTGTGCTTATAGCTTCAGTAGTTTCCAAACTTGTGTAAGCAGGGGCCAATTGAAGATGCGCGTGATATGAGAGGCCCCCCGGCGCGCGTGTTAATCGATTCTGTCCTCAATTATGTTTGTGTGCTAATTTGAGGCCACTTAACTCTATCGCTAGGAGAAATTTTCAATTGATGTGATGATCAAGATAAAGATAAAAATCCAACCACACATCTAGAAGACCACGTTATCACTTAAGGGGTATACAATTGTCCGACTCAATTGAAGGCCGATACGCATGTAGATGACCTATCGCTGACCTATCGCTCACAGCGATGCGCAAGGATGATGCAACATCTGAACTTTTCCACATGAAAACACTGGAACACTTAGATACATATCAAGGATATACACCAATATTGACTGACGGATCCAAGACCAGCACTGGAGCAGGATGTGCTTTCGTATGTGGTACTTCCGCCAGATCTTATACCCTGCGTGAGGATACTTCAGTGTATACCTGTGAGCAATAAAGCAATAATTCAAGTGCTTTCTTTCATCGATTCATACAAGATATTTCATGTCATGCTATCTGACTCTCTTAACAGTCATTTGGCACTAATCGAATTTTACCCTACAGACACTACTGATTGATATTCTGACACGTCTCGCTACTATGGAACGAGACGGAAAAGGCGTTTGTATGTGCTGGGTTCCGAGCCATGTCTGAATTTATGGAAATGAGCGAGCCGATTCCGCAGCGAAATTGACAGCCCAGAGACCCCCAACACGTGTTCTCCTACTTCCCGCCAAGGACCACATCTCTGGAATCTCAGAGCACATGAATGCTAAGTAGCATGGGACTTGGAACGCACAGTCGAACTGCATTCAATAAAGCCACACCTTGGGTACCGGTCATCATGCTATCTCAGATCCAGGAGTGACGAGGTGACTGTAGATTGCAAACTGCCCACACACACGCTACTCACCAATACCTCCTCTGCGGGAAAGAGAGACCCAGGCGCCCCAGTGTCTGGAAGTCCTTACGGTGCGACACGTGCTTTTCTCGTGCAGGGAAGCGAAGGTTGTTTTACGGAAATAGGATCGGACATCTAGCATATCTCGACGTGCTAGCAGATGACTCGGAAATCATTAATTCCGGTAACATATTCAGCTACCTAATAGCGATAGGATTTCAGCGATATAGGGATATCGATATCATATCATATTTATAGCGATAGCGATATCATCCTCACCTCTCTCTCTCTCTCTCTCTCTCTCTCTCTCTCTCTCTCTCTCTCTCTCTCTCTCTCTCTCTCTCTCTCTCTCTCTCTCTCTCTCTCTCTCTCTCTCTCTCTCTCTCTCTCTCTCTCTCTCTCTCTCTGTCTCTGTCTCTGTCTCTGTCTCTGTCTCTGTCTCTGTCTCTGTCTCTGTCTCTGTCTCTGTCTCTGTCTCTGTCTCTGTCTCTGTCTCTGTCTCTGTCTCTGTCTCTGTCTCTGTCTCTGTCTCTGTCTCTGTCTCTGTCTCTGTCTCTGTCTCTGTCTCTGTCTCTGTCTCTGTCTCTGTCTCTGTCTCTGTCTCTGTCTCTGTCTCTGTCTCTGTCTCTGTCTCTGTCTCTGTCTCTGTCTCTGTCTCTGTCTCTGTCTCTGTCTCTGTCTCTCTGTCTCTCTCTCTCTCTCTCTGTCTCTCTCTGTCTCTCTCTCTGTCTCTGTCTCTGTCTCTGTCTCTGTCTCTGTCTCTGTCTCTGTCTCTGTCTCTGTCTCTGTCTCTGTCTCTGTCTCTGTCTCTGTCTCTGTCTCTGTCTCTGTCTCTGTCTCTGTCTCTGTCTCTGTCTCTGTCTCTGTCTCTCTCTCTCTCTCTGTCTCTCTCTCTGTCTCTCTCTGTCTCTGTCTCTCTCTCTGTCTCTCTCTCTGTCTCTCTCTCTGTCTCTCTCTCTGTCTCTCTCTCTGTCTCTCTCTCTGTCTCTCTCTCTGTCTCTCTCTCTGTCTCTCTCTCTCTCTCTCTCTCTCTCTCTCTCTCTCTCTCTCTCTCTTGAATTCCAATATAATGGGAATTGTAGCAAGTACATGTGATGCGACACTAGCAGAGTAAAAGTGTTCGTCACTTCCTTAAGCACCCTCTATAGACATCTACCTCTACCTCATACATTTCTGGGTGCTGCATGATCGACGCAGTCGATGCGCCCCTAAACCCCAATAACCAACCAACTTCATACATCTCTATACACACACCTCTTGCTACTCTTTGCCCTCTTTGCCAATGCCCATTGTTATGTTGAATTCAAATATGGTCCATATTTTGACTTGGATGATGAGTTTGTCAATATTGGTAAATGGTATGATATATAGCATGTGCGTAAAATCCTGTGAGTAAACTGTCTCTGTATATTTATTCTGTCTCCAAAGAATGGTCATGCCTGAAATATATTAGACTGATTTATGATTCTATTTTACTTAATATGAACATTTCGTTACTTTTTTTTATAATAGTCTAATTTGACAATGCTCATCGTAGCTCTGTAACATTTACATAATGATACATGTAATATGATGGTATTTGTATGACTATGAATGTGGAAGATTAGGGGACGAGTGGTCTAGGGGTAAGATGCTCGTCTAACAATCGAAAGGTTGTGGGTTCGAGTCTCACCTGTCGCTACTCTTCGCCCGCGATCAATCGGCGTGAGAGATTGGCGACGCTACATGACTCAACGGTCGACGTGTCGTAAAACCAACAACCAACCAATGTGGAAGAATTGGTTTGTAAACTTGATCAGATAATTAGCAGTACATGCCCAGTGCAAATGGTATGCCCTTGTGATTGCTGTGTGGTCAACCTCTTTCACTATGAACCGCGTCTAATGCTACAATTAGGATCTATTATCCTTTAGCTTTGTAAACTTTATCCTGTTTGAAATTAATACCCTATTATCTATGCACTGTGAACTTTTTGGTACAAATTCATATACTATGCACTTGTGTTTTTGTATCCTTGGCTGAAAGCAGGGGCGAGTAGTCTAGGGGTAAGCTGCCCGTCTCACAATCGAAAGATTGTGGGTTCGAGTCTCACCTGTCTCTACTCTTCTCCCGCGGCTAATCGGCGTGAGAGATTGGCGACGCTACATGACTCAACGGTCGACTTATTGTAAAAACCCAATAACCAACAAATAACCTTGGTTGCATGCAACAAATAACAGTTTTGTAGTATGAATGTTTGCAAACTATGTCTGTAACCCGAATTCGACTTGCGCATGCTTTGCATGATTGTTTTACTTTCATAACTATGGGGCTGTGAAGAACTTTGGAGCACCATACTGGAGTTGTATCATGGAGTGAAGGCAGGCTGTGGGACGCTCGTGACATTGATATCTCACCTATTTCGACCTTCTCCAAGTCCTCATTAGTGCTCGCTCTTCCCAGGTGTGACGCTGTCCACCTGGAATTAGTCAGCTGCAGCTGCAGGCCGCCCACCACCCGTAAGTACGTATTCACATGTCTAGTGTGTCCGGCACCGGAGTGGAAAGCACAATGGACAACGGCGATGAGATCAAGTCCGAAGTGGCCGGCATGCAGAGCAGCAACGGCGCGGACGGCTCGAGCGGCGGCGACGCGCCGTCCGGCCTGCTGGCCAAGGCGGGCGGCGGCGTGCTCAGCAAGGCCGGCACCGTGCCGGGCAGCAGCGGCGACCAGAAGGCGGCCGGCCTGCTGGCCAAGGCCGGCGCCGACGGCGCCGTCACCAAGACGGCCGCCGGCGACGCCGACGGTCGCGCCGCAAAGCGACGCGCCATCGGCCACCCGGATCCGGACACCATCAAGATGTTCGCCGGCCAGATCCCGCGCCGCATGGAGGAGTCCGAGCTGCGCGAGGTGTTCGAGGAGTTCGGCCCCGTCTACCAGATCAACATCCTGCGCGACCGCGCCACCGGCCAGAGCCGCGGCTGCTGCTTCGTCACCTACTTCTCACGCAAGTCGGCGCTGGAGGCGCAGAACAAGCTGCACAACCTACGCACGCTGCCCAGCATGCACCACCCGATGCAGATGAAGCCGGCCGACGCGGAGAACCGCAGCGAGCGCAAGCTGTTCGTCGGCATGGTGGGCAAGCAGTGCGACGATGAGGAGGTCTGGTCCATGTTCGAGAAGTTCGGTCCCATTGAGGAGTGCACTGTGCTGCGCGACCAGAAGAACAGCAGCAAGGGCTGCGCGTTCGTCACGTTCATGTCGCGCCACAACGCGATCGCCGCCATCCGCGGCCTGCACCACTGCAAGACCATGGAGGGCTGCTCGGCGCCGCTGGTCGTCAAGTTCGCCGACTCGCCGCGCGACCGCGACCAGCGCCGCCCCTTCGGCATGGGCATGGGCGGCGGCGGCAACAGCATGATGCCACTGTCGGGCGGCAACCAACAGCAGCCACAGAACAACTGGAACAACTGGAGCGGCCCGCCTCCCAACCAGCAACAGCAACAGCAGCAGCAGCAGCCCAACAACCAGAGCATGAACATGATGAACCAACTGATGAATCCGCAGGCACTGACACTGCTGCAGCAGCTGAGCAACGCCGCCAGCCAGCTGTCCTCTCTGGCCACGGGCACCACGCCGAACGGACCGCCGCCCAACACGCGCTTCGGCATGCCGCCTCCCAACAACGGGATGGGCCAGCAGCAGCAGCAGGGCAACTATAACCAGTCCAGCAACCCGGCCGGCACACTGGCCATGATGCTGCAGGCGGCGGCCATGGGCCGTCCCGGCGGCACCAACATCCAGGGACCGCCGCCAAACTCCGGCTTCGGCTCCAACAACGCCGGCAACAACTTCGGCACCAACCCCGGCAACAACTTTGCTAACAACACCAACTCTAGCAACTTTGGCAACAGCCCAGGCAACAACTTCAGCAACAGCGGTGGTGGTAACTTCTCGAACCCGCCGCCGTCTCAGTTCCCGCGCGCGCAGCCAGCCAACAATAACACCCCGCTGGGCCGCCAGGTGGAGGGACCCGAAGGCTGCAACCTCTTCATCTACCACCTGCCGCAGCAGTGTAACGACGCCGATCTCGCCGGCATGTTCTCTCCGTTCGGCAATGTGATCTCGGCCAAGGTGTTCCTTGACAAGGCCACTGGTCTGTCCAAGTGCTTCGGATTCGTCAGCTACGACAACCCGGCCAGTGCCGACGCCGCCATCCAGGGCATGAACAGCTTCATGATCGGCTCCAAGCGGCTCAAGGTGCAGCCGAAGCGCTCCGGCAGGGATATGTCCAAGCCGTATTAAGCTGGGTCGCCTTCCCACGGCGGGCAGGACGGGCGCAAGCTGCGCTCACCGAGCGCCTGACTATTGGATCGCTGCCGGGTAGCGTCCATCAGCGGCGGCGCTTCCCAGGTGCGAGACGGCCCCCCCCCCCCCTCATCGTTCCGGTTCAGGTGTGTCTCGCCGGCCGACACCGACACAAACACAGATGGGCTGCACTCCGGCCCGATCACATTCGCTATCTGTGGTGGAAGGTGTGTGTGTATGTGTGTGGATGTGCACATATTGCGTTTTAGGGGCCATGTACAAACTGACTGATAGTGGCTGATGTTCGAGTGGAGCGAGCGTCTCCGGTGAGGCACCGGCGCACCCGCGTAGTGCACGGGCCAGGCTGGCCCTGTCTGCTGCAGGCACATCACACGGCTCCCCTGCATTTGTGTAGAACCATAGATGTTTGATTTGTGACGTGGACAACGACGCTGTCTGACGCTCGGACGATGTCTGATTTTCGGACGCAGAATTCAGACAACAATCTTCACACCAGCGCCACAGAATGACCCTCCCCTTCAAATTGATCCGGTTGGTCTGGTGAGATATTCCAGGTGTGCGTTTTGCTACGTTCTCTGCGTGGTGGTGTAGTTGTTCAGTGTTCCGACTTTGCTTTTAGCCGCTCTGTAGCCTTTGTGTGCGTGTCGCGCTTGCCGCGGAATGGTCGGCCGTCGTGTGGTGGTCTGTGTGTGTGCGACGCTGATGTCCCCCGCCCAACCGGCCGCAGCTGTGGTGTCTGTCGCCAACCATCGTCGGTGGTGTGTCGGTCCTCCGCTGCCGCCGCGTCTGCTGCTCGTCCCGAGGTGTGCGGTGACAGGTGGTGTGCCGATCTTCAGCTGTTCTCGCGTCGCTGACCACTCGGAGGTGTCCGTTGACAGGTGGTGTGCCGGTCCTCAGCTGTTCTCTCGTATGCTGCTCGTCCCGAGGCGTGCGGTGACAGGTTGTGTCGGTCTTTCCCTGTCGCCGCGTATGCTGCTCGTCCCGAGGTGTCCGTTGACAGGTGGTGTGTCGGTCCTCCGCTGTCGCCGCGTCTGCTGCTCGTCCCGAGGTGTACGATGACAGTAGCTCGTGCTCCCTGTATACAATCGCCCTGTCACCTCGGGTTCGTGTACTCTCTCCGGTGGATGTCGTAGATGTGATGTGTCCGGCATTAGGTGTTCGACGGATAATTTGTCCCACTGTAATCTCTTTTTGAATAAATGTTGGGGACCGTGTACGGTGCGTTGTCTGTGGATGTCGACAGCTGGAATATGGAGTGGTCGCCGCCTTTCTAGTACTCGTGTATGGGCTTTGTCGTCCCACATATCTGGGAGAGTGCAGTCTTAAGTAGTGGATGCCGTGAAATATACGGTGCGTAGTCAAAGTGGTGACACGATAAACGCCAAGGTCTTACCGGTGCGCTGTCGTTCGGTGGATGGACGTCGGGACATTACAGTTGCGGGGTCAAAGTGGGGTGACACGTTGCGGACTGTAAACGGGTGGTCAATGCCCGTTGATGCACTATTCACGGTGTTCGGTGAGACAGTTAATACCCGTCACATCAGCGTTTCGTGGTCGGCTCTGGTGGATGCCCGTCGACATGTTACGGTGCGTGCTAAGGCCAGCGATACCAGTCGGGACCTTAACGTTACGTGGTGCAAGTCGATATATTTGTGGTGCGTCATGTGTCGGTTGATATTCGTCAAGCTGATAACGTTATTTGGCCAGTGCTTGGGGATATGCGTCAGCATATGTATTACGTGGCGAATCAGTTAATTCGAATGAAGATACTGACGTATGTTGGTCGAGTTTTGTGGATTCAAGCCAGTGTATTAACTGCGTGGCGAATCGGTTGATACCAGGGTGGGATTTATGTTTTGCAATCTTGGATTTGGATCGAAGGCGCAGCCAAGTGCCATCTTCACAAAAATGCACTATATCGAACAACTTGAAAAAAGAAGATTCTCATCACTTCATGACATCACTGCTGGTCGCCCGCTCTTCCACTTAAGATAATCCTGACTGCACCCCTGATGTGGAAAGGACACTTGAAGACATCAATTTCAGAAATAGTATTTTGCTCTTTCTGACTTCAAGAACTCCGTTTTTTAACCTTCGAACTGGTTTCGGTCAGTCGTATCACCTAGAAATTAGTTCGCCATCATTGCCAAACGGTATCATTCAATCTTCCGCAAGAAAAAATGGGAAATATTTTATTGCAGATGATAATGTTCTGGAATGCTGTGGTAAGGCTGCTTTTTCCAACCCTGGTTGGTACCCGCCCAGACATTAACGTTGCTTGGTTTGGTTGGTACACGTGAGTATATTTGCGGTGCGTGATACGTGGTTGATACTCGTGGAGATGTTCAACGTTACGTTGTAAATTTCGGTGGATGCTCGTAACAAATTAACGTTGCGTGGTCAGTTTTGGTGGATACACGTTGGTATTTTCACAGTGCGTGGTGAGTCAGTATATACACGTCAAGGTATTCGCGTTGCGTGGCCAGTTTTGGTGGGTATACGTTGGTATATTTACGGTGCGTGGTGAGTCAGTATACACATGTCCAGGTATTCCCGTTGCGTGGTCGGTTGACTCCCGTCTAGATACGTACCGTTCCGTTGTCGGGTTCCACAGGTTAAGGCATTTACGTTCCGTTGTCAGTTTCGATGGCTATGCCACCACGATGTGACTGTGCAGGCGTCACTCGTCAAAGTCGGTTGCCCCCCCCCCCTCTCTCTACACACACAACGGCGTGCACTCGAAGTGGAGCCGGCCTGGGATCCATGTGTGCGTGGCAGCTCAACACGTGGACACGGTCCTGGTGCGTGGTCACGTGCGTAGCGGTCGGTGATGTCCGTCCGTGTCGGCGGTCTCTCGCAGTGTACAGTTGGATCCCGCCTAACCCGTGCACTCCGGTGAGTACAATTGGTGGGTGGTGATGTTGTGCGATGGAGGTGGAATGCAGCTGTCGTGGACTGACGGTCGTGTGGTGCTCGTCAATAACTGGTTGCCAGTCTGGTGGTGGAATTTACATTGCCCGTCGCGTACTCACGCTGTTGGGTGCAAAGCGATTCCGTCTCTGGGTAAGCAGAAGTACGTCTAAATTTGTCATGTCTCCGGAACATTCGGGACCCTGGGGGCCTGTTGCCGTATGGTGTCTGCCAAGATTTTCATTGAATACTTGCATAGAAACGAAGAATTCGTACTAAATTTGTGGTACAAAAAGAAGACAAAGAGCTGCTTCGAAATCCTCCAAATGAGCTGAAATAATCCCTCCCGTTGTTAAAAAAAATATACGTTTTCGTAGATTTCTCCTCCGCATCCGAAACTGATTTTCGTTCATGCCATCTGGTTAGTGCCGATCACTAAAGCTTGCCTATTTGCTTGTTGTTGAGCCGTCTTCGCACTGGTGCTGTTTAGAACAGTTGGTAGAATGGCATTAAGAATCGGTAGTGGTTTTACGTGTGGTAGAATGGTATTGGGAATCGGTAGTGATATTACGTGTAGTGGATTGTATTGGGCAGTGGTAATTATATATTTTTGTTTTTATTCGACGGTTAGTTTTTGGATGGGTGCATTGGAATACCCATGGGTTTGGGCAAAATTGAATTCGTCTCCCTTCACAAATGTGCTGGTACATATAATATTGTATTTTCCCAGTGTTAGCTGGTACAGAGGCCCGAAGCTTGTGTTTGGAGTTATTTTATTTGATCCCAAACGGTATTTAATGCTTAGAGGTTATCCTCAAAGATGGCCAGTCGGTCAGGTAAAAGTGCACAAGCACAGGCAAGCATAGATATGGTGTGTTCAATTAGTTGGGTTTGTAGATTTATGGTCCGCCTTGAACGTTCTCGCTAGCGGATCGAAGGGGGTGGGGCCGAGTCTCCTGAAGGATTCTGCAATGTTAGATCACGGATAGAATTGCCAAATATTTATCAAGGCTGTGTGTGCACCCCCCCTTATCAATAAAAACATTTGGTGGGATTCTCCAGCCTCCGTTTCTATGTACCCTGGCAGTATTCGATTGGAAGCCCGCAGCTGCCCTTCTATAGCAGGTGGAGATATATCAGCATTTGTTTCATATCACGGACACAATTTCGTGCTGTTTTGGTGCTATACATACGGATTGTATGTGCCTGTGTGATTGAACGTTCTCGCTAGCGGATCGAAGGGGGTGGGGCCGAGTCTCCTGAAGGATTCTGCAATGTTAGATCACGGATAGAATTGCCAAATATTTATCAAGGCTGTGTGTGCACCCCCCCCTTATCAATAAAAACATTTGGTGGGATTCTCCAGCCTCCGTTTCTATGTACCCTGGCAGTATTCGATTGGAAGCCCGCAGCTGCCCTTCTATAGCAGGTGGAGATATATCAGCATTTGTTTCATATCACGGACACAATTTCGTGCTGTTTTGGTGCTATACATACGGATTGTATGTGCCTGTGTGATTGTAAAGCGTGATCTAGCCGTCACTTGCCCCGTCTGGTGGCTGGGCCAGTGGGCGTCGACTCCGCCTCGCAGTCGGTCATTGGGTGTCGCTGGTGGGGCTGGTGGGTTGACAAGTGGCCGGTGCTGGCGGCTGTGGTCGGCCTGGCGTGCCGGCTCGGCCGCCGCTGCTGTCTGGTGTGGCGCTCCGAGCCCGGCCACCTCCGGCCGCGCACACCGGCAACGCCGCGTGCCGGTCTGTGTGGCTGTGGCGTGTGCCGTGTGTACACTTCTGGGGCAACGTGTGAGATGGACGCAGTTGGAGGCTGCCGCAGGTCGACCGTCGGTGGTTCCGACTGGTGGTCGGCTGTCTGCGACAAGCTGTGGTGTCCGGTCCACAGCGGGCGAGGCGTAGTCACTGAAGTGACCAGACGTGGATCAGGGTCGGTGATGCTGTATTGTCTGAAGTGGTCAGACGTGGATTGGGGTCGGTGATGCTGTACTGTGATGCCGAGTAATTGAAGTGAGCAGACGTGGATTGGGGTCGGTGATGCTGTACTGTGATGCCGAGTAATTGAAGTGATCAGGCGTGGATTGGGGTCGGTGATGCTGTATTGTGATGCCGAGTAATTGAAGTGATCAGACGTGGATTGGGATCGGTGATGCTGTACTGTGATGCCGAGTAATTGAAGTGAGCAGACGTGGATTTGGGTCGGTGATGCTGTATTGTCTGAAGTGGTCAGACGTGGATCAGGGTCGGTGATGCTGTATTGTGATGCCGAGTAATTGAAGTGATCAGACGTGGATTGGGGTCGGTGATGCTGTACTGTGACGCCGAGTAATTGAAGTGATCAGACGTGGATTGGGGTCGGTGATGCTGTACTGTGATGCGGAGTAATTGAAGTGAGCAGACGTGGGTTGGGGTGGATGATACTGTATTGTGATGCCGAGTCACTGAAATGATCGCACGTGGATTGGGGTCGGTGGTACTGTATTGTCTGAAGTAGTCGGACATGGATTAGGGTCGGTGATGCTGTATTGTGATGCCGAGTCACTGAAGTGATCAGACGTGGATTGAGGTCGGTGATACTGTATTGTGATGCCGAGTAACTGAACTGGTGAGACGTGGATCAGAGCCGGTGATATGTACTGTGATGCCGGGCCGGTGGGACGGCCACTAGTGGATACCGTACCGTGATACCGGGCCGGTGGGACGGCCACTGGTGGGTCCTGTACCGTGATACCGGGCCGGTGGGACGGTCACTGGTGGATACTGTACCGTGATGCCGGGCCGGTGGAAGTGACACTGCTGTGCTGTTCGTGGCGACTTGACACTGGATGCACAGCACTCGCGTGTATCGCTATCTCTGACGGGTGGGCTGACACCAGTGCTAGAGTGCACCACCAGCGTCGTGTTAGTGTGTCGTGTACCGATGTGTGTGACACGCTGTGGGGTGACGTGTGTGCTGGCGGCTGGTCGGTCCCAATGTCAAACATGAACCATGTGCCATTCTTCATGGAGATTTTCTTTGCAGTACGACACGTTTTTGATGTCGTGATTTTATATTATTTCATCTCATTTGATGTTGATATTATTGAATGAATGCATGCATATTGTATCGATAAAAATCCCCACGAGGCGTGGCACATTAGCGCATCTATACTGCATGGCATGCTTGTGCCAGCCACGAAGTGTGTTCAGTGCTACGAGGTGTGTTGGGTGAGCACTTTGTAGTCGGTGTGAGATTGAGTACCACGGGGTGTGTTGGGTGGGCACTGTGGAGTGATGTGAGGTTGAAGCTTGTTCATTGTAGAGCTCTCCCTCCCACGTGCATCCGACTAACTTCTCATGGAACACCGTGTGAGAGCACTACAAGGATGGCGTCACCCACGAAGGCGTTTTGGATATTATGTTGCGCAGTATGTGTCAGTGTGATTGCTGTATTAGACGACGCGTCGTGTGGTGCTGGACTATGCGGTATTCTTTTCCCCAGCGCCCTGGTCCGATCGTGACACTTGCTGGACGTCTTATGGTGCTTGACCTTGTATGACTTTTGGTGTATGCCTATGTGTAACTTGTGTGCAGCGGGTTCGCGGGTGCGGTCATTGTTCTCAAATTGGGAAACTCGTAGAAACTGTCACCTCATCCGAGCTGGCTTTGCGCTGAGGCATGGAGCATCAGAAGTGTATGTGAAATGGGAGGCACACACCCGCTCAAGTCGATTCTTCCAAAGCGTCGCAATGCTCGCCAATCAATTGTGTCTTAAGTGTCACCAGAGAGAAAGAGAACAAAGGTGGGAATGTATGCCTTCGCTGCTGCTCCGCGCGTTCCCAGACCATTCCTTGCAGAAGTTATTCGTGTTATTGCAGATGCTAGAGGCTATTCCTTGCAGAGGAGTTACGGAGAGGGGCGTAGCTCGCCTCAGCTCCACCTTCTGGATTGGACACGATATTCGTCCGTCGCTCAATTGGATCTTCAGCGATCTCATTGTGGGTCCAGAGAGAACCAGAGGATCGGTATTCAATAGATATTTCAGAAATGCATCTCAAATATACCAATCGAATCAACCTTCATCCTGTTCCTGCCTGCACGACTAAAGCGATGTAGTTTGTCTGTCATGCCATTTCCACAGGTTAGCGTCGTACTCAGCCTTTATCTATTGCGTTTGTGACTCAGATGTGCATTAGTCGGTGGGTTAACATAGTGTTCAGCTTTTACTAATTGTGTTTGTGACTCAGATGTGTTTAGTCGGGTATTAGTCCATGGTTGGTGCCGAAACACTGGCTGATCGTGCAATGCCTCCGAAACGTGCGCCGCCGTCGAGAACTCTTGTGTCGGTACGCCCAGTGGCAGCTGCGTGGTGGTTACCAGAGGTGGCGCCGTGTGCCGTCGTCGTTGGTGCGTGGATCGGAGGGTACTGACGAGGAAGTCAGACTGCCAGTTGTGTAGTCGGAGCACCACCGTGGTGTATGTGCTGGTGCTGCTGTATTGTGTGCCAACCGGGGGCAGAGGTGTGGGAACACGTCTGCTCTCGTACGTGGCCCGCACGTGTACTGGCTGTGTGGCGGCCAACAGTCCTGGGTGAGTTGCCAGCCGGACTACGTGGTGAGAACTAGCCAAGCCGTGGTGTGGTGTGTGCATGATTGCCCGAGTCGGGGACCAAGACGGTGGAGTAGGCCCAAGCGAACCCTGGTTCCCCTTCCACAGTAGTCAGTCTGGGGCACAGACGCGTTGCAAGACTCGAAGTTTGGTCGTATGGTGATCTCCGCCGAGCCGAGGTGGGGTTGTGTGATCTCCGTTGAGCTGAAGTGGGCTGTGTGGTGATCGCCGCCGCATGCGACTATGATCGTGATCGGCTTTGCCCGCCCGCTTGCTAGCGATGCGGTGTCGATCTCGTTTGTGAGCTGCATGCAATGCACGCGCCCTGTGCGCGCCGATCGACCTCGTTTGTCCGGCTGACCGGCCGGGCGTGCGTGCACTGCCGTCCAGTGTACGGATCTCGTCTGACGGCGCTGGCCGGGCGTGCGTGCACTGCCGTCCAGGGTACCGATCTCGTCTGACGGCGCTGGCCGGGCGTGCGTACACTGCCGTCCAGGGTACCGATCTCGTCTGACGGCGCTGGCCGGGCGTGCGTGCACTGCCGTCCAGGGTACCGATCTCGTCTGACGGCGCTGGCCGGGCGTGTGTGCACTGCCGTCCAGGGTACGGATCTCGTCTGACGGCGCTGGCCGGGCGTGCGTGCACTGCCGTCCAGGGTACGGATCTCGTCTGACGGCGCTGGCCGGTAGGATCGTCGGCTGTTACACAAGGCCTCGCCACACAGACCTGCTGGTCATGCCGGATGTGTTGCCTCTCCATCGTAGTGGTGGTCATCCACGCCGTATTTATATGCATCTTGTTATTGTGGCAGACCGCTGCTGAACATGTATGAGCGCTGCTAATAAAGTGTAACAACTTGCAGTGTCAGCTTGTCTTCTACATGAGCCCGTGTTTCTATTATTCCAAGAAGAACCTTGCGTTCTGTTGCGACGCATTCAACTGCACTCTCATGTGGCGTCGCCAACTGCACTGTCGTGTGGCGTCGCAAACTCTCACACGTTTGATCGCGGGCGGATTCGGTAGTTTCGTCAGTGCACGAAATTCGAATGCATGAAATCTTACGATCAAGGAGCCCAACCCTACAGAGCCGTAACGACTGAGCTGCCGTAGCACATCAGCATTAGATATGAGCCTCACTAGGCCGCACTTGGTTCCGCTGGTCGAATGATCGGTAGATAAAAGTCCGTCGGGTGGTTTGCTCCTCGGACATCGACCACAGTGCAGTGTGATAACTCAAGGGAAAAACTGGCCAAAATCATTGCGGACAAAGTATGCTAGTTACAGGGGCGATTTTGGTCTTAATCGAAAGAGCTTCAAATTTAGAACATATAGAGGAGCTCAATTGTCTTAAAGATTGCTTAACCCAGGAATGTCTGAGGTCATACCTGCTAGAGGGAAGGGAGCATTCCGCTCCCCTCGTTTTGCTTCCGCAAAATATCTCTGGAACCAATTGAGGTAGACGGCTGAAATTGTGCACACACCTACATGAGTACCACTAGTACCTTGTTTTAAAAGATCGACGTCCGGCCATGCATGGTGACATCCTAATGACGTCATAAGCGAAGTCTATGGACGGTCATATCGGATAATTGTTAGCGTTTGCTATGTGAGCGTTTTGCACTGCAAATACGATCTAATAATTGCTACGCAGAATAGATCCAAGATCTCCTTGCATAATTGGCTGAAATTATGCCAAAGTATATCCATAATAAACGACACGCATAGAATCTGGGTCTCTGAAGAGTGAAGGTACGTCGAGCCGTGTTCCCGTCGTTAGACGTACCGGAACCACCCGCACGTGGCTGATCCACGACAAGACCCAGTCTCTCCCGGAACTGCCGCTGTAATTTCTTCTTCCTTTCTTTCACACACATCTTGTTTTCTTCGCGAGACACCACCCACACTTCGACCTCCAGACGGTAAGATATGTGGAGAAGGCACCCAAAACATTGAATACAGGCATGCATAGTTGAGAGACCGAGCTGACATCTACCCTCGCGGGCTGGTCGAGCCGCGGCAGCAGACAGTCATTCATCTGACGAGGTGTGCCCCCACAGTTGGCGCATATCATGTTGCTGCCGGTGTTGGTCAGAGCGTTCGCCACCTTGCCGTCAATCGTGGTGAGTTGAAGATTGTACGCCACTGAGACTGGTTCCGTCTGCTGCGGTGACGCAAGTCTGCCTCGGTAGATGTATCTCGGATTCAACACTGTCTCGTTCTTCCCGGGAGGCCTCTGCTGTAGTGTTAAAATAGTGGTTTTTCATTAGGTGTGAGATGTCGAAACGAACACACTAGGATGTCGAAATTTGCCATGGAATTAGTGTCATTTAAAATGCTTTTGATGTCTTTCAGACTCCAATTTAAGCCAATGGCATACTTATGACTGTACCTTTATCATTTGTTTTGATATTCATAATTTAGGAAGAGCTATATTCGGGATAGCGAGGACAATACCTATGCAATAAACTGGTATTGTATGCCATATCACATTATAAGTAATCCATTATCCTGAAATTGTGTTACGAAATTGTGTTCGAAAATCAGCATGCCTTATCGAGAGTAAGAATATGATACTTATGAACGAGATACTGTTGGAAAGGAGACAGGAAGACTTCATAAGCACGAATCAAGAAACAGGATGTTAGTACTTCTTGGAGAATGATGTCGATTGAGTGTTAAAAAAGTGGTATATTCCACCCTATTTCACGAATAATTTATCACTGCTCTGCTGTCTGGCGGTTGTACTGGATCCGCAACGGCCGGCAGAAGCGGGTTAAAGACGGCGTTGGGTTGGTCCAGGTGCAAGTGCCACCGACCGTCAGTTGCAAAGGCACCAGAGTGGCACAGAACATATTTTGTTCTGCAGCTTCATCGCCGTCTTCCATCTGTTTGTATACATATTGCCCTGTGACCCCGTCAAATTCCCATTTGACGTGAAGCACGGCCGACGTGTAAGTGCTGGGTGACGTCGACGGCTGGTCGGCAGGTGAAGCTGAGTCGGTACGGGCGACAGACGGCAGACATGCAACCAGCCGCTGTTTCGTATGGTCCGGGAGAGTCTGCAGGGTCACCCAAGCTGACGTCTCAGTGAATTGCATGCTGCTAACTGCCGGATAGCATTCTACCTTGGCCTCATGCACCTTTCCATAGGCGGGCAGGATGTCTGTCTTCGCCGCATCATTCATCACTCGGCGGACCATACGGTAGCCGTGCACAGACAAGCCAGCTGACACACATTGCCAGCGCCCGGTCCACCTGTCGCAGCACAGAAGCCACATCCTCCATGCCCTCAGCACGAGCACTGCCTGCCAGCCTTCACGAGCTGCAGATAACTGTGCTGTCGAGCAACTCTTGACGCCCGACGTGTTGAGCTGATCGTAGATTCTAGCTGGTCGCCCTCGCGCTCCCTCTACGACCTCGTCATCAAAGCGGGTCTTGGCTTCATCATCACTCACGACGTGGTCATCACACTTCAGAGACACAGAAACACATCGCCTCCCGAAGGATAAGTCGCAAACTGACTTCTGAATCTATCCTGGGCTCGCTTACATTTAACCGACTTTCCTTGGCGTTCAAGTCGGTTGCCTTTTTCATGTCCACAATCGACGACTCACTCGGGAGACAGCCCTGAGGGATTTTCTCCATTACCAACTGCAAACTATAATTAAACACATGCGCATAATAGTTTCCACCCCCAAGCGCTTTTGCGCTGGTTAACAAGTCGGATAATTCCTCTGCTCACGCTCACCTCCATGTTCACTGTACGCAAAATCCAACCACACTGACCCGACCCTTACATACAAGGACAACTTTCATGCCATGGGAAACGCTGTGCGTGACCTATCTCGACTCAGTCGCCTCGTCAATTATGGAAGTTTTTTGGCATAGCGACCTCTCGATCAGGTTACCCGGTCAGAACACCACCAGCCGACGCGTCGCGGCGTCTGGCTCGGGATTCCCCGTGCCGCCCGGGCTGGCCACCGCACAGCACCGAGGCCTGCCGGGATACAATTGATCACTACCGGTGTTAGAGCAGCTAGGTGCAGCTGAAACTTACGGTACATATAGTCAAAGGATCGCTGATTTCATTGGGATTGGTATCTGGTCGTGCGCTGTTGTGCGTTTTTTAAGCTTCATTCGAACTTGGAGGTACTAAAAAGTTGAACGACTATTGAAATGACTGCTGCATAAAAGTGTCTGCTACAAAATAGCAAATTGTGAATCGTTTATGCCTTTTTGAATTGCTTAACGCATTGAGAATGTTCTCAGCTATCATTTCATATCTCACTTGCCCAGGTTTTTAGAATGCATTTTACTTTTATCAGTCGTCAAACTCCGAGAACATCTGTGTACATGTGCATCGTTTTTATCCACACGTAATGTCCATGTTCATGGACTTGTCACTATATCAAATCTTGCGAAAAATGTTCCTAAAAACCGTGACCTGGTGTGCTTCAAGCATTTGCTGATGCAATGGCGCCACAAACATGCCATACAAAAATAGTCGAGAAATGCATTTCTGGCCAGTTTTTCCTTAAGTTATCACACTGCAGTGGCATTCTGAGAAAACGGACTGGACAGGCTTTGAAGGACGCCTTGATACGATTTGCCATGTTAGTTATTCGGAGGGACCCCTTTCTATTGAAAGGCTTTACTTTAGCACAACTCCAATGTGCAACAGCTAGCATACCGCGCACTAACAGCACATCGCGGCGGTGACCCAGGTCACAAGGTGGAAAGGTTTACGAATAATATAGCCATCCCTCGGCCAGTGGCTCTCATGCTCGCGCAGAACAAGGCGAGACGAGGTGACGCAGTGCCGTTTACGCATAGGACATACTTACGCCACCCATGTTCACTTACTCAATAGTGAGAATGAACCATAGTGCCCGAGATGTGGTGCAGTAATGACAGTTAGCCGCTTTCTGATTTCATGCCCTAGGCTTGGGCTGGAGCGTCATTTTGGGAGTGATCAGGCTCACTCCCTCCTAGCAGTTTTAAGTGACAAATCACAGGTCGTGGAATCCGGAGGGCTCTTCAGCTTCCTATCTGATGTGAAGTTGTATGCTATTTACCCGGGACGTTAACATCAAAATGCACCAGGAAAGAGAATACTTGTAGTACAAGGGACGTCCTATAGCGACGGCTGGAACAACTAGCTGTTATGGACGCTAAATGACCTCGTGGTCGGCGCGTCCTTTAGCCCAAACAATCAAGCAATATATACCCCTCGCTGATATACACTGCATGCAAGTTATGTGGCACAATAGGGCTAGGTAGACGGCTACATACTATGTGAATCCTGATGCCATTCTGATACGCACTTTGATAACGCCGTGAGTTATGGGCGCAAAATGACCTCAGCTGATCCAGCATATAAATTAAAATTGAGTTAGAATGTATGGAAACACTAAAATCCGTATAGCTATAATATGTAAATAATTAAGTGGTAAGCCGGTCGAATAGTGACCGCAGCCTTGTTCTGATCAGCGAATTGTACAGAGTGATCCGCAGGAATGTGAAGCGACGCACAAGTATAATAACAAAGTATGTGGACATAGTTTTATTTGTTAAAACACCACACCATCGCGTCTATGTTTCTTCCAACTCGCCCTTTCAGTTTTGGTGGCTCAAAAGTGACCATGATGCCTTTTTGCAGTTATATTAAATACCAATAACAGTAAACTGACACGGCATGGCGATGCAGCTGGATTTTGTGTTCCGGTCAGCCATATTTATACCATTCGCAATAAATACCTCTCGTTGCACAACTCGCATCACAACTTCCCAACGAAAGCCCAGCATACGCAACCGAAGAACATCACAACACCTGTGCGACTTACTGCCTTTGAAAGCTGTTTGGTACCCCCGACCCTCTCCTATTGGTATTCTTGACTCCTACACCTTTGATTTCCTCGGTACATCCACCAAGGCAGTCTGTTAGGTTTGGTCCAGACTGATCTTCCGACTCAGTCCAGTCTGGTGTTCAGTCCCGATCCAGTCTTGTCCGGAACCCTCCAGTCCGGCCGGTGGCGGCGCAGTGCGTGCGGCGAACCTACACGAACTGCGGCCCGTACTGCCGTTCCGCCGCCTCCTCTGGCAGGACGTGCGACGGACCTACACGAACTGCGGCCCGTACTGCCGCTCCACCGCCTCCTCTGGCCTCTGATCTTCCTGGTACGACGGACCTACACGTACTGTGGCCCGTACTGGCGCTCCGCCTCCTCTGGGGTCGGCAGGTACGGATTCTTGTACGGGTCCAGGTTGACGCTGAAACCCAGGGGTGGGTCGGTTTAGGTGGGGTTCGGCTGCTCGTGGGAGACTGCTCGACACGACCTGTTTCTCAAAGCGGTGTGGTCTGGCTGGTTTTCGCTTTCCGAGAACCTCATCTGAGAATGAACAGGTGCGAGCAGCTGCTAGAACGTTAGACACTTGACGTTGAACATGGGAAGTGATGTGGTTTACGAGCGTCCATTCGCTTAATGGCAAAGGCAAACTATATGCTCGAACGATGGAGAAAAGTAATTTGCCCATGCTCAGGAAGAAATAGGTTCTGATCCTAACGGGATCCATGTTACCATAACTATCATGGAAAAACTTGTCCCATGTGACAAATTCGCGCACGTGTCTCTACTCTGATCAAATATGAAGTTTAGTTTCACAACTGAGGTACTGTATGAAATCAAATTAATGCTTACGGTATTGACGGCGCAGGTTTTCGCGGGTAACAAGCTAGAAGTTTACTTCAAATGCACTAAAGCTTCACAGACCCGCCTCGTCTGTATCGCTGCCGGAGAGGGAGAGGAAAAGGTCGAATCTCCACTCATGCTGCCTCTCAGCACATATTTTGTATTTGGCCATCAGCTGTCGCAATTAGGAGGTAATGGGGATTTGCACAATTAGGCAGAGTGGCGCCCATTAGGCAGTTGTCACCACCCCTTTTTGCAGGTTGTTCGCCAATGCTCATTTCGTCCTGTGCTGCGTCTCAGGGACGTCTGCCTTATTGCCATCATTTTCAGCTGATACTGATGTTTTGAAGAAGTTGGAGATTTGACGATTTGGGCATTTGAGGAATTCGGAGTTTGGAATAAATCTGAGGTTCAAAGCAGAGCGTTTTGAAGTGGTTGGTTGTGAAACGTTGGGTTTTTAGGACTGGGGTTCTGAATCCACCCAACGGAGGCTGCTGTCGCCATTTCGTAAGTTTTGATGCTATGGGAAATTTGGGTAATTGAGAATTTTGGGTTTGAGACCAAGTGGAAACTGATACCGAGTTGTGGTCGATGTGCCGCTCTGCGTGCCTGCACGGCTGGCTCCGCGACGGTGGCGGCGGTGGCACTCACTCGTACTGGGCGGCCGAGTGGGCGCAGTCTACGTTGTACCACCAGTCGCACGTGAGCTCGTACTGGTTGAAGACGGTGCCGTTGGTGCAGAGGAAGGAGGCGCCGGCGTATCCGTGCCGGTTGTCGTTCTCGCAGATGTGGTACACCTGCCGGTCAGTCGGCCGATGGCGACACGTTGACGGGGTGCGTCTGAAGCCTGCTACGGGCACGCTCGATCACAACGGTGGCTATTGCGCCGTCGTAATGAGATGAAGTGCACTGATTTCACGATGCACATGTCGAGAATGGAAGGAAGGATGTGCGACAGAGTTGACATGAGGCCGGGCTGGCCAGACTGCGCCCCGGCAGCCGCAGGTGTATAAATCAGGATGTAGAGATTACCCAAGTTGGAGGTTCGTTTCACCGACAAGCACATGACGTACAAACGCGTTCAAGCACACACACGCGCGTACACATGCATGCATACGTACATGCAGACATGCAGGGGTAAATGTGCAGATGTTTATATATATATATTTATAGGGATATTGCATGTTTAAGTGCTGCACTATTAGGTAAATGTTTCCGTCCTGCTAGTTCTGGTACTTTCTGAGCTGTTAATACTGCACTCGAATCGATAAGCCCATATTTTATCAGTGGTCGCGTAGCAAGTGAAATGATAAAATGACAAGCAATCTGCGGCGCCTGCCTCTGGGACATGTAACTCACCTGACATTGGGCTTCCGGGTCAGCGTATAGGCCGGGCCGGTAGGGTACCTTGTCGCAGGTGAACCCTGTCTCTGGCACCTGCACGACCGACCGACCACGGCGTCAGTAACCAGCCGAGGCGTACACAATATTTCGCGAAAGATTCCCAATATCACCGCTACGTTTCCTGGAAGTATACAAATATTTTACAGAGTAAAACAGCAAGTGAACGTGTACGTGGCCGTTATTGAATGGTGCGTTCAGGCTAGTACTGGAACATAAGCGGGACACTACCCTTGTGCGTCTGTTTTGTCATAACTAAGTGCGACACTACTGCACGTTTCTAGTACTTAACATAAATGTGCGGGATACTATTGTTATGGTCGGTCAACGTGTGTGTTGAATTTTGCCAGCCTGCCACCGTGTGGTGATATCGGCTGGATATGGGTCGCGTGGGACATGGGAGATATGGGTCAACGTGACTGCTCTACAGGAGTGCGCTGCGGTCGTGTCGCCGAACGTTTCTGCGCCTGCGCTGCGCATAGTTAAGGAGTCTCCGCCAGAGTTCTCCCTTCCCGCTCCTAACTGTGCGTCGATGGGTCGCGCAGGCCTTCGTGGCGAATAATCATTGGTTTTCATCGTGCCTTTGGCGTATTTTTCGGTAATATAACGTGTAAATTCAACGCTATCGTTGCGCATCTGAGGTATCAGAAATGCGCCATTACTGATTATTCGGATTTCAGGATTCAACAACCCAATCGGGTCTGCCCGTAGAAATGGGCGCTATACTACCCAATGACGACCATAGCATCATACATGGACGGGACTCTACCATTGCATTTATCACTGTTTTTGTATTCAGTCCAGCCCCGATATTCAAGCAATCTACCCTGTCGTTTAGTGAGCTCAAGATCCACACAGCTCTTCTTTGATTAATCCTGAACCCGAAAATATTCCAGCAAGAATTGGGGGTACTTTTTTTTAGGAAAAAAAGAATAGGAAGATATAGCGAGCGCGTTTGTTAGTTGGGCTACAGGCTCCGTTTACATGGACCATCAACATCAGCCGGCTCCAGTGCGCTGTATTCCGTCCTAAAGTAATGTGTCCGACTGGAAGTGCTGCTCTCGTCTCGCCGGTGTTCTGTCCAGTGGCTCGTCACTCTGCAGAATGGCTCATCGTGTTCCCTCCCGGGAAGCACCTTGGGGACGTTGTCCGCTGGTGCGTCTGCTTCGAGTGTGGGACGCCCTTGGCTTAAGTCTGACCCCGGAAAGTCCTTTCCTCAGCCTGCTCCTACTAAGGAGACTGGCAGCGACTGGGGAGTGTTCGCAGTGCCACAGGATTAACGCCGACCGATCGGCACCCCCAACGTCTGGTTCGTCGGCATGATCTGTCACAGGTCCTTCGATCCGGTGGCACGTCTCGAAGGCACTGCCCCACCTCATGTCACGGGAGCAGTTCTGTGTTCACTGGGCCCGATAAATCGAGATGCTCCACGATGTGGACAACATGCTACGGCGGGGAATCTGAGCAAGCGTGTGGGTAAGACTGTCCCACAAAGGTCCCGGAAATGGAACCTCTGTCGTGCATATAGCGTATGTTGTGTCGGGTTGAGTGTGTACAATATTAAAGAAATTCCCAATACCCCAAAAATACCAATTGGCCTTAATGTCCTCTCGTCTGACCTGGTCATGAGGCTGACCCGTCCGATCGTCTGCCCGGGTGTGCTGCTATCCGGCGACCTCTCACCTCGGAGTAGACAGGGTAGTCCTTGCCGGGGTAGCCGGGGATCTTGCTCAGATCCTGGTGGATGTCGATGCTGCCGTAGCGGGGCTCGGCGTAGCCACCCTTGGGGGCCGGGTACAGTACCGGACCGCTAGCTTGCAGCTTTTTTACCTGCGCAAAAGTTCCACCTTCAGGGACCATCGCATGGTTTTAGAACATTGTGAACGTTGTGAAAGTTGTGTGTGTCATATCGGCATACTTCTGCATGTATATGGGTAACGGAGCTGCCTACCCGAGACTGGAGAGGAGGATAACCGTCCCGTACATGACGATGAGCGCCGTGTTCACATGCCTGGGGAAGATGGGCGCCATGTGACCAGTGACGTCGATGAGCCCCAATGCCCAAATAAATGACTAAATATTTGGAGAAGAAGCTATGTTCCCATAGTTGGAGAGGAAACCATGTTCCCATATCTGAAGAGGAGACCCGTGTTCCCATGTCTGGAGGATAGATCCGTGTTCCTATGTCTAGAGGGGAAGCCATATTCCAATGTCTGGGGAGGGGGTATGAGAGCCAAACCACGTTCCCATGTCCAGAGAGAAGGGCCATGTTCCCATGTCTGAAGGTTATTTTGCATGCTCTTCCCGCGAGCCATCTTTGTTCACACATGGAAAATATCTTTGGAAAGATCCGAATGGCACCACATCCCCGATCTGCCGTTCCATCGGCTGGTCAGAATAGCCACGCAGCACGGCATTAGTAAATCCCTGTTGGAAATGATGCGCAGCTGACATTGGAGCATAGGAGGTGCGTGAACGTCCGCATTCTACTCGCTCCTCAGTTGACCAACTCAATCCAGTGCTGAGTGATAGCTTAACTTTCGCACTCCCCGGAGACTCCAGGGACCTCGATGAATTTTGTATCGGTCGCAGTGCAAAAATTAGTAGCGGCGAGAGCTACAACTCGGCAGGACTTGTTTTATCATTTTGCTCACTTCGCGCAATGGTTGACGTCGGGCCATGTCCGTTCGCTGGCTGATGCCCGGTTCACACCGCCACCGGACCGAAATGTTTACCTTATGTGGTAAAATGTCCGACCCGGCTGCAGGGTATTTATTGGGCCGCGGTGTGAACCGGGTAGCGCGCGCCAATGGTCAGGCTACCGTCGGATTTCGGTCCGGCCGCCGAACCGACTCCTGCCAAATTGAACTGTGTTCAACTTCGGCAGGCGACCCGGACAGCCGACCAATCTGTGCCTGAACGCACATGCGCGAGGGAGACTGACGGTACACCCGCCCCGCCACTTTGAATCAGAACACAACTCTTAGAATCGCGATATCAGGCTGGACGGTATCTAAGCCTACAATCTAAGAAGCCGCGCCGACGCCATCTTAGCCGCTCCGACGTCATTTTGAAAACCGCTCCGACACCGTTGTGAGATCGCACCCATCGAACCAGGCACTGACCGAGGATCGCCCAGCCAGCCTGCCACCAGCCCGTCTACTTCTACTTTCCCGATCTTCAGCTTCAATTATTCAATTCCTGTTCTACAAGCTGCAACTCAGGTTGGTCCGGCGGTGCCGCCACCCTCCCGCTCAGGCTACCCTCCACCACCCCAGCCCGAGGCTCCTAGTACCTTCGGTGCGATCTTTGCTCTGCTCTACTTACGCTAAAGCCGGTTACATGAGGTACCCAGTGACACCACGAGCACCCCTCCCCGACGCTGCCAATTATGTCAGCGCTACGGCCACTCGAGGGGGGGGGGGGGTGCTATGACACGACACCAACTTGTGGTAGCTGTGCCGCCACACACCACACCAACACATGCACGAGCGATCTGCGTTGGATGCGGCGAAGGCCACGCCTCCTGGGACAGGGCCTGCCCGCGATGGGGAGCGGAGACAGAAATCCTCAGTATCGGCCACCTCCAGGGTTGGGCCCTGCCCCGGGCAAGATCGTGCGTCAACAACCAGCAACCGGGACGGCCCACAACCGAGCCGTCACACAACGGAGTGGCACACAACCGAGCCGTCCACAAGAGCAACTCAAACACAAGTATACGGCTCAATCACTAAGCACCACATAGTGCACAGACTCAACTTTATGGCTACAACTCTCAACACAACACACACACACACACTATATATATATATATATATATATACTTGAACATTCCTTAACTGCTGCTTCACAACGCAATTGCGCAATAAAAATCGCACTCCTGTGTTTTGAAATCACCGCACGATGTCCTCACCTGCTTCCGTTCACGAGGCACGAACGGCTTGGGCACATACTTCTTGACGCGCAGCGCGCCTCTAATCAGAGATGCGGCCACCAGGGGCGCGTTGGTCGGCACGTCTGGCCCAACGTAGACGTCGTAGTCGGCCGGATTCTCCACGGTGGGCTTATTGCGGCGGTGCGACCTCACCGGCACCTCTTCCCGGTACAGAGTGCCATCGCCGACCACCTGCCGCACAGGTGTTGTCACTGGATCACTGCCCACCTGCCGGACAGATGTTGTCACTGGATCACTGCCCACCTGCTGCACAGGTGTTGTCACTCGATCACTGCCCACCTGCCGTACAGATGTTGTCACTGGATCACTGCTCACCTGT